>QVAJ01000040.1:3109961-3136767 GCA_003546035.1 Mixornis gularis | reverse complement strand
AATGAACTAAAATGTATTTGGGAAAAAAAAAAACAAACCCAAAAACAAACAACCCCACAGTTAATTTCACCTATCTTGCCACCAAATAGATTAGGATTTTTYGTTGCTTGATGCAAAGATGAATGTATACAATAACCTTGAAAGGATACATTTTTACAATGTTACTATGCTATTGTAATTCTTTTAGACTTCAACAATTTAAAAATTAACCTTCCCTTCCATCTTCCATACCCACCCATCTATTGTTCATGCCTMAATTTTATATGACTTTATAAATTACTAATTCCTTGATGGACAGTGAGAGATACCCAAGCAAATTTCTAGTTGTATTCAATGGAGAATTCTGTAGAGMTCTGATTTGTAACTTTAATCAATTGCTCTGTCAGACAAATGGTTCAATTAATATGATTATATATACATAGGTAGGGATGCCCTGCCAATGAATACAGGACAGCATTTCTCACACTGAATGAAACTAAAATTCCAAAAGGCATGTATATCTCAAAGAAAAGTTAATTTCTTGCAATTAAGAACTGCTTTAGGAATGTCGCAGGTAAAATGCAAGCCTAAATCTAGCAGTTATTTTGCAAGTACCACATTTCTGCTGCTGWACATTTAAATGTTAGAGCAGATAATGACACATGCATCTAAAATATTTTAAATATTTTCTYCTATGTCACCCAATTTGTCCTGATCTTTTCATTTTTTAACCCACTATATGTTATGTTATCTTATTTTATAAGCCATTAACTTTCTACTCAACTGGAGGATAAAACTTGTAATTTCAAAAAAGTCCATACATTTTCTTTTTCCCCGTCATAAAATATTAATTGTTGTTATTTAAAGATATTTGAAAGAAATTCAGCATGGCTGATATTGCAAATTGCAGCATTTATAACATGGAAATTGTCTTAGTAGTTAGATAGATATTTTTCATTAAAATTACAATCTATTATTTATGCTACTAATAAATAGGTCTAATGAGTATATGGTCTCATAAATATCGATGGCTTTATCTAATAAATGGTATGAGGATTCTGAAAATTCTCTTTTGAAGTATCTAACTTTATTTCAAAGCAGGACACAAAATCTCTAATGTAGGTTCCTAAATATTTATGCAGAATATCAGGACAGCCCRGTAACTCAAAATGAAATGGAGAAACCAACATTCAGGAAAGCAAATATAGAGGCAGAGGTGTATCTCTTCCTAAGCTGGTGCCAACAGGACTGCCACTTGGAACTGACAGTCTGGAACTGTTCTGGTGAAAGGAGACCAAAAGGCAATTCTTTCCTTTGCTGAAAAGAAATATAACCTGCATTAAATTCTGCTCTCTGGGAACATGTTCTAAGTTTTGATGATAATAAACACTGATATCATCTTCATTTTGTCCAGTCTTGATGTGCAATTTGAATGATACCGGGCTTTGATCTATCCAGGCTCATAAATCTGAGATGTATAGAGAGGTGCAGCTTAAACAGTGAGGTTGGCATCAGTAATAAAAGGAAAGTACTAATACGGGTTAAATGACACTTAATTGAAAGGACAGATGCGTGGAACCAACATATTTAGCCTGTGATGTCTGCTGAATTCCAACTCCAAGGACTCTGGTTGCTTGTTGCCTCTAATATAAATTATGTTTTCACCTTTTAATGGTATCAGTCGCTTTGTTTCTGTGAATTGGCAATTAATTTTGAAGAACAGAATCTATTGCTCTTCAATATAAATAATAAAGACAATAACAGTATATTTTAAAGTACTGCACTTATTAGAAACTAATTGTATGCAAGATACAACTAACCACAGCTAATTGCCATTGAAGAATGTAGATTGCCATTTTGCTATTTGAATAATGAAAGTTTAAACTTCTTGAATTTGCTTTGTTCTTTGTAACCATGATTTGGTATTTAAAATATTTTAATATATCATGCCTTTTTTTCCATGGTGTTTAAGTGCTTAAGGGGAAAACCTCTTAGACCTCAATATTGTAATTTGGAGACTGTAGTTTTTAATGAGAGTTTTTCAGTTTGACTCTTTAGGCATTCCTTGTTCATTATCTCATCTGTGACCTTCAAACATTCTGGAAGGAGATATTGAGATAATATGACTTCTACTTTTAGTATGTTTGTTTTACATACATTGAGGTCTCTAAATGGCTATAAGGAGGGCAGGAAAGAAATGCCACCAGTATTTGTTTCTCTTGCTGTATCACCTCAYTGATGCCCTCCCCTGCTGCCTTCCTGTGCTCTCTGCAATAGCTGTTTCTAAAGGACTAGATGTCTAATTTCTCTCTGTGTCTCGTATCTTTCATCCRGGTATGATATGAGGATCTTGTCAGAGAAAGGGATTAGAAAGGATGGACAACATAAAATGATGGGAAAAAATGACCTTTTAGTAATGATTGCCTCACAGAGCTGGATTTTACTAGACACTGATAAGGCTGGGCTGCAGGACATTCTTCAGGTTATTTGAGTGTGCAGTCACCAATGGCTAGTGCGTTAGCTGTGAACCCTAATTAGCTTAAGCAAATAATAGAGAACAAGAAAATATGTGACTAGAAAGGTTGTGGATAACTTCCCACAAAAAAGAGCCAAATGAAAAACTTATAAAGCAAACAAATGCTAATCCTTAGGGAGGGAAGTGGAGATGGGAAAAAAAAGAAGAATTGTTCTAGAAATATAATGAAATTCCCCCTTTCTTTTTACCTAGTAAAGGCATGAGCATGAATGCATGTTCATTTGCACCATGTCAGTATAGCATATACTCTTTATATTGACCATAGAGATATAAGATGCCTATTTAGGACACATTTGGTAAATTAATTTCCATCAAAGACATAAGGTATTCTGTCTGTGTTGAAAAAAGCCCACTGACGACATTGTGACATTTGAACAGCAAGATCTATGTTCATTCATGTCCACATTAGCCCAGAGTGTGAGAGTATCAACTGTCTTACCCATGGGAATATAAAACCCCTTTTTCAGACAGATATCTATGCATGTAACAAAGATCAGCAGAGTACCTGGCTTTTCTTACCTTTGTAATTTATTAAACAAAAAATACAGTGATTACATTTATTCAAAGGGAGAAATATAAACATTTTGATAACAGATCAATTTTACTGGACTAGACAAAATGCCTTAAAAATGCCTTTTATGCCTTAAAAATATACTTTTGAAAATAGGTGTGTATTGCCTACGGTATCACAAATATCAGTAAGCAAAAATGTAGGTATGAGTTGCAGTTTCCTACAATTCTTATATATAATTCTACCTCAGATATAGAGGAAATAAGAGTAATTCAATTCTGTAYTTTTTAAAGCTAAGAGATAAAAGGACTGACTGGTGGCACTAACACTTCTAGATCTAAGTGTTTTGTTCCCAGGCACACAGCTCAGAAAAATAAAGGCTGCATCTTCATTATCTTCAGTAATGAAGGAAGAGTCCATTGAACTTATTAACATCTTTAATTATTTATGGCATTTGGGATGAGTCAGAAAGGTATCCATTTTGTTATTTAATAACTCAAATGATTAAAGATTCATTGTATCATTGATCAACCAGAAACAGTTGTGCTGAAAGCCTGAAGATTTTTCTGTTAGATAGTAGGCAGCTCCTTCAAGACGTTTGAGAAATATCTTTATCTTTCAAATTTGAAAAAGCTGCCATCTGGAGCTGTATTTCCACTTTTTGCTGAGCAGCACTCTCTTGGCTAAAAAGCAAAGTCATATGTTCTTTTTGGGACAGCTTATTTATGTACTCTTGTCACCAAGTAATTTTCAGTGCGAGTCAATCTTCCAAAAAYGGGGATTTGCAGAAGCAAATCTCCACAGAGATTGGACAGCTTTTCATATCGAATGGTCTAGGTATATCACCTCTGCATAGCCAGTTAATCCACCATCTTTTCTTTTTCAGAGGTTTTGGTTGGTATTTCATATAAACTGATAAGAAAAATAAACTGAATGAAACTGGAGCCATAGACTGTTGTGGAAACTGGTGCAATAGAGTTGAGATTTGAGATAGGCTGGACATGCAGTGCAAGCAGCCATTGCTTTCTAGTTGTCTATGTATGTGACATTGCTGAAATATACACTTTTAGAAAATACTTTTGTTGAGGCAATATACTGGCAAAACACTTATTTTCAGSCCAGTGGATAAAGTAGTATACAAATAAGAAATCTTCAGCTTGGCAGCTCTAATTAGCATTCTAAGATAATGCACTAAAATATTTTTAATGTCAGTTAGTTTGGGGAGTTTATGGGGGATTTGTGTTTTTCCCTCTTCCTTTCCTTGAATCATGACATGTTCCTTCTTGTGATGTGTGATTAAGTCTGGAAATAAACAAATCATTGCTGTAGTCCTGGCATTAATAAAGTCCTATACATGTGACAATAAGGGGTAGGAGATATTTTGGAAGCAAAAAGGAATGTTTACTGTGTCTGTGCCAAAAAAAGATGTTTAGCCTACAGCTATTTCATAGTAGTATTAGTGTCCAAGATCTGAAAGCAATGGAATAGATTTAACATGCTTGTAGAATTTTGTTGTTATTTTTGCATGGAAAATAGCAGCAGACAGAAAGTCTGAAAAGTCTCTCTATTCAAACAGTCATTGCATTTCAGGAATAACAAGAAGTATAATTATTTACTCTGTATAACTGTAGACAAACCCCTGTAAACTGACTTTCCTCCACCGCTCCTCCTTCCTTTTGYTTTTTTCTTCTCTAAGTAACAGTGATGCAGTAGAATTCAGTGGAGCATAAGCTCAACTGATATCTATCTCAATTGATTAACTGTCTAGAAGATTTGATYTTCAGAATAGATACCCAAGAGAGCTCCAATTCATTAGTGGTTGTCCACATGTGATTAGAAACTGTGGGAGGTCTAACCCCCTCTTTTAATTGATCCAATTTCATATTCCTCATGGTCATTAAGTGTGTTAATGGTAACTTAGCACCTGCATTAAGAAACCAACTTAACAACATCYTATAAATKACTTTAAGTCAGCAGGTGTCAAATTTACAGGGGAAAAAATGACATGGTTTCTGCTCTAATGTTACTGCAGGAGGGATATGAAGTAATAAAATGTTGCAATTGTTTAATCCATCATGATCAAGCAGTCATCATTTGATGATAATATGATTGTTATATAATAACTATCCTTTTTTACTTGATTGCCCCTTCTTCACTCAAGGGTATCATTCCTTTTTTTTTTTATGTTAATAACTACATTCATTTATGCTACTCTGTAAGGATGTAAGACTTTCTACTTTCTTCACTATAATGATATCATAAGATCGAAGATAGCAAGCTGTTTTAGCTGTAGGTTATACCAGAAACACTCAGAGATTATTTATTATTGTGCTGTGTTTACACAGACATTTTACTTGAGAAATYTATTTGTAAATCATATGAAAGGAAGCTCTCATTTTAATAGCATGCTACTTCTAAAGTTATTTTGATTCCAGTAGGATGGCAGCACTTTAAGTAAATCCTGACAGAGGATTCAAGACAGAGTTAGGGAGTGATTATAGGAAATATTCAACTGCTATATAAGTTTTTAATGAGGGATGTAAGAGTTGAACTTTTCATTTAAAGATATTGTCCAAATGTTTCTTAGTTTCTTTCCCAAAATATATGTGCAAGATGAMTGCATACATAAACAGCACAAATACAAGTTCTTGGAATTGTACCTCTTCACATGCCCAAATTTGCCCCATTCTGAGCAGCCATATGCCTAAACCCTGCTGGTTTCCAGAAAATATCTGGAGAAATGTCTATGCTCCCTAAAGTGTTCAGTGTGTGAAGCGTTCTGATGATGGCATATTTAGCATGCAGCTATTGGATTAGGTTGTCATACAAAATGGAGTTACTCTAGGCTTTATTACTGCACAACAGTGTAACTGGCAATAATTTCCCAAAATATCTGAGAAATCAAAGAGCATTCTGAGAATGAAAGAGAATCAGGTCTGTTTTAAGCTGTGACAATGGGTACCCCATGCAGTTAAAAGACAGAAGGAAATACCAGAATAAGAACTGTTCCTTGGAATGGGTTAGCATTTAAGAAAAAATTAAGTGGAGAATGTGAAAAACATGTAATGGGGGGAATGAGAATACTACATTAAGAATGTAAGGGGAATAAAGGAGTAGAGAATGTGAGATGCAAAGTGCAGGGTTTAGGGTGTTGATTGACATGATAACAGATGAATGTCATCCTTTCAGAAAATGCACACAGTTTCTAATATTTCTAATATTTCTAAAATTTCTAATATTTCCAATATTTCTAATATTTCTAATATTTCTGATATTTCTAATATTTCCAATATTTTAATATTTCTAGTGTTACAGAAAACCAACCTCATTGGCTTCTGGGCCAAACTTAAAATATATAAATACAGTAAGTGTAAAATTTGGTCCAAATGACTTTCAGAAGAGAAAAGATCATGCCATGAGTGGCAGGAGGACACAGGACCTGTGACAACAGCCAAGTGGCCAGGCATTCAGAAGCACAGCTAGAGCTGAGGATCCCAGATTTTGCAGACTTGGACAGGGAGAATATAAAACTTCTGGGTTTCCTTAATTCCGGGTCTCTTTCCAGAGGCACCCAGTGCTGTTATTTTGTTATTTAACTGTTGCACCAGGACTAAATTAAGTATTGAGGTGCCAGAGACTTACATATGGGAAACCTAGGGTGGAAAGGGTATGGACTGTGGGGATGGGGTGTGTGAGGAGTTGAAAGGAGCACCTGTTGCTTCACTGGAGAGATGCCCTCTGTGAAGGGGCTGCAGTTCCACTCAAGTTGTGTGGTTGTGACTACTAGAGTGGCTCCTGGATGATCAATGGTAAAACTTCCTTAACAAGGGGATTACAGTAAGATGAAGACAAACATATATGAKAAAATAATTGGAATGCTGATTGCTATCAATTGCTAGTTCTTAGACGAGTATGGAAATGTATTGACAAAGTGCACCTATTTCCTTCTTTCCTAGAAAGAAGCAAGCATTTGATTTGGTTATGAAGGCATGTTGCTTTCTACTACCCTGCAGGAATGGTGGGAAGGAGATTTGTTCCTACAGCTGGACTCTGTGCTTACCTGAGAAGTGTCAGCTGAGACACGATATTGAGTAGAAGTACTTGAGAGAGACCAAGRTTGTGCCCCTCAGAGAGGAGAAATTAGTTCCTTGGGTGCTGAGCCAGAAGGTCTGTGCTCTTTTACTTTACAGTWACACTCTCCTGGGATTCATCCTTTGCTTATTAATTTCTCAGGACTCAGAACACTTTGGGTGACTTGCTTTGTCAGACCTCATTTGGTGATTGGTTTAAAAAAGAATAATTAGTAAAAAGTGAATTTCRTATAAATATTTACATATATGTTTATACACATATTCTTATAGAGTGATATCAGATTTGTTTAATTAGTTCAGCTGAACTARCAGATTGTCATGACTGGCATAATGGTGTGTAACCAGCAAGTTTCTGTGTTAAAGCTCAGAGCTCAAGTTTAATATGTAAGGGAAATGTAGAATTCTTCATGCCTGTATTTTACTTTTTGGAACTGACAATAAGAATATAGTKGGTTCAAGAAGATTTAAAATGTGATTCTATTAATATTACCTTACATATTAAGTTTATATATAATCCTTACATTTCCTTCTGTGTCACATTTTGGTGCAGAACAAAAATGTTGCTAGACATTCTACAGTTATGTACTTAAATGGAAAAGTGTTGGAACCACCTGTAAAATTTCACCACAAAGAAAATCTAAATGTTTAGTGTTTTTATTCTTGTCAACATAACCCTAAGAAATTGCAATGATGAATTTAAAGAAGAATACATGCAGTAATAAGAGGAAAGAATAAGATCATGAACTTTTGTAACAGTAATTCACCCAAAATGTAGGCATTTGGCCCCAGTCTAGTAAAGAGACAGGAAAGGGTATAGGCCTAAAAGTTTTATATGGACATATGCAGGCATATGCCCAAAAGTTTTCATAAGRCTCAAAAGAGCATGGCTAAGCAGAATTCTTGAAAATGTCTTTTATTTTAAATTCCTGACCTCTTTTTCTGTTTTTCTGATCTTCTAAGTACAAATTCACAGAATCCAAGGTAAATAAAGTAAAAGAGATGAGTAAGTAAAATAATGATTATCCTGTTCTAGCCTTTAGGAAAACTTAAATCTGTTGAAATTTTTCATTAGTATTTCCCTGCTTGTCTCTTTATTTCTTGATGAATTTCCCACAGGGGAAAAAAAAATTCTTATTAACTGACTAATTAATACATGGGTCATAAATATAAATTATGAAGATTCTGTAGACAACTTTTGGGTACAATGTGAATAATTTAATTATTTATTAACTCCTTAGAGTGAATATTTTATTATTTTGCCAAGTTTTGATTTTATTMGTAAATTTCATTTAATACTTATAATATCAAAGCAAACAGCAACATTTGCATAAATCAAAATGTGTTAATAGTTTTCACAGAATTCCAGCCAAATTCTTAGTTTGCATAAATGGAWTTTTGTCTAGCAAAGTCAGTGGTGAAATATCTTTTTATAGCAGTTAAGGGCTTGGCTCCYTATAACACAGAAAATGTATTTCCTTTGGGACCCTACCTGACACTGCATTTGTAAATTGCTACAACCCTGGTGCGTCAATAGCCTGGTGTGAGCAATTCAGACCAGTGTTTTTTTATTTCAGTGCAAAATGGGAAATGTAGTTTACAATGACAYAGCTTAGAAAAGTACAACTATAATTAGAACTATGCAATGGATGAAAAATTGGGAATGTTTAGTAGTTTCAGTAGATGTAGAAAAACACATTGTGCGGATTTTTCCTCCCTTCAAAAAGCATTGCTTTATTCTAATCAATGGAAAATCCTAGATGCATGAAAACTGATTGGTGAAGATAGCTCTCTTGCTTTTTAATGTACTTTATATATATAAAATAAATTTTCATAGGTTACCATTTAAGTATCTATGTGCTGAAAATTTTATTAGAATATTTATGATGATGAGAAGARGAGAAAGCAGCAAACTGTCTTTACCTGGTCACGGGATTTGAATTAGCTGAACTTCTCAGGAAACAGAAGAGTGCTCTGATGCTTGGGATAGAGCAGTGAATGGGAAGTACAGAATATGTATATGTGCATTTGTCWGCACATATGGAGACACCAGAATTCAGGTGGTTTAATCTTCGACTGTATCCTACTTCTATAATTTGGCAAAACATTTATACCCAGCAGAGCAGCTTGCTTGCTTCTTCTTCTTCTTGCTGTCTTCTAGGCAGAATTTGAACAGAATTTTGAAATTCAGTGTACTCCAGGCTCTCAGTCTGCCTACCAGGAAGACAGAGTACTTCACAACATGCAGCAGTATCTTCCCTTTCTGAGGGTTCCAAAAAGAGTTGCTTGCTTTTTATGTTCTTACTGGTTTGAGCCCTCATAGCAGTTGTCTGAGCAACTACATATGATCTGTTCTGCACAAAAATTATTTATCTTTCTACAGCCTAATTTGTGTGTTTAAAGTCATTAAGAACAGAATCAGATCTTATACATGCACTTCAGGAACGAAACAGCATTTTCTTCTGTTTGGAGAAAGTGGGTACTCTTAGTAACTAAATATAAATACATCATGCATTGTTATTACCATGTCTAAATGTGCTTCCATGATGAGAATAGTTTGGATGATTTYATGATGCTGGGACATTGTGTTTTTTAAGTTACAGTCATTATTATTTGTCTTAATTATGAAYATTATAATCAAATTTTGTACTTACCAGTACATATCTACATATCTGCTACAAATGCTTTTTTTTTTCTTAATTGGCAAAAYAGTTAAGATTTAAATAGTTTCTAACATAGCACTCCTTTTTCTTCTAGGTTCAAGTGTTATATATTTCCTTTTTATAGTTAATTTTTCATTCCTTCTGTTTCTTTAAACTCATAGGAAAGAAATAGGAGTCAAGTTCTCCATCTGAATGTTGCTTGAGTTAAGCTGCTTGGCTTAAAACTTCATATTTAGGCAATGTTTGTATCAATGATCAAAGATTTAGAAATTGCTTACATTCTTACAGAAGCAGTTCTACTATGAGTAAATATTTAAGTTTTGGGTGGAACCTCAGTAGGATTCTGGGTCAGCCTAGCAAAACAGGGTCAGACACTGGGCAGATTAAGTAAGTTCCTCAAGACTTTAGGCTATCAGGTCTTGAAACTCCATTCCAGTCTCTCTCTGGACGAACTATTCCATTGATTCACTGCTTTCCTTATGAAATTTTTTTCTTCTAGCAATTCTGATCCTTATTTGGTTTAGTTTCTGCCCGTTGCACTTCACATTGTGCTTGTGTCATATATTGGTGTAGGTATGCTCGGAACTGMTTTCCTTTAAGTAACTTCACACATTTGTCTTTGAGTACTGTCAAGTAAACTATTRAATTAGCAGACCTGAAAGGCAGCACCGGTTTCTTGACCAGGGCACAATGCAATAAAGGACCTACTTATGTTGGCTTTATCAAAAACAAAGCAATAGTTTTCTAATAAATGCAAATCTACAGAGACATCTCAGTCTGCCTTTATACCGGTTGTTCTTAATGGCTGCATCTAGATCTTATATTGYCTTTTATATTGCCTTTCTCATCCCCACCATCATTTTTCATGCAAAGGCCAGACACTCTTTTCTTAAAGCTTTTTTTTAACCTATTTTTTAATAGGGTTTTATATTCTTAGTTTAGGTAGTTCTTGTTGTCCTACTCCCCTGTCTGTTAGGAAAATAATACATAATGTATGGGAAACTCCTTTCTTCAAACTTTTACATTTACAGTGGAATAGACAGATGAAAAAACAGACACTATAAAAAAAAATCAGTGCCCCGAATGTTAAAATGAAATCTTRGTTTTCTGTCCCTCTAGACTTACTATGCCAAGAGCTGGGATTTCACTAAGGTTCCTGTTACACCAAGTAATCTCTTCCTCTGCAGAGGTAGTTGTGCAATGTCATTTRATTGCGTTTTATCCAGTAGTGTTCTGCTTACTTGAGAGTTTTGGATTTTTTTTAATTTTTGTTTTGTCTTTTTTTCCACAATGTATTTCCATCTTTTCTGTCTTCTTATGAAAGTACTTACAATTTAATGGGTCTTCTAATTGAAGCGAAAGGTGCTTGTTTGCACTTAAAAATAGCTTTCAGCAGATCTGTCATGTACTGGTAATAGAAGAGCTGTCTTTCTGTTATTAGCACTGCAGAATAAACCTATGGTTAATACCTTATTTACACAAACTGAAGACGTCGGGCGACCTTGAAGCAGCATTGTGTTCTGTGCCCTTTTTATAACCTTAATTACCAGGGAATACAGCGCTTTAAAGAAAGACTAACATTTCACTTTAACATCCACGATAATCTATTAWAAAGCCAGCTAAGCCAGCCCCCAAATACAGAGAAATGTTATTACATGCTCAGCTAGCTGTCAAGGGGCCACGAGTCAGTGGCTTACAGTTATCAAAAGTAACAAGGTTGTTCAGAATTTCATCCAACAAAGCCAGCCAGCTTATGAAGGGATTAAACACTCTTTGATTAGAACAAATGGAACACATCCTGCCCTTTTAATTAGCATTCCCTTTCACTTGGTTTAGTCTGGTATTTTGACATTCTTACTAGCCAATGCAAGAAAAGACTCAGTTGTGGCCTACCCATGAGTATTATGGCAGTAGTATATTAGGGTGCACTAGCTAAATTGTGAGCAATCTWAGAGATCATTCTCAAAGTCCTAGGAAAATCCCAAGGGCACAATGTCAACAGACAGAGTGTAATAATATTTAATGCAATGTGTGACAGCAGACTCCATGAGCCTTTAGGCATAATATATTGCCCTGAGGCCACAGTATTTCTACCTTCTATGCTAGACAACCAGAAAGATTTTATGTCTACTTTATTGATATTTTAAAGGTTTGTATTTTAATTTCTCACCTAAGGTAAGTCAGTCACAGCAACATGTGTTTGCAGTGGTGAAGAAATGAGTGAAAAATATGTTGAAAATATGAAGTGTTCAGATGGAGAGTTTGGTGTGGAAACATTCACCCTTGCCGTGTCGAAAAGAGAGAAGAAAGTTGTTTCATTGGAATACAAATAATGGTACCTTGATTTTGTATTGCCTTCCCTCAACCTTTCCCTGTCCTCTCCCTGACTTGGTACCTCAGTGTGGATTGGTATTTGATAAAGATTGAAGAAATTACAGATGAGAAACCTAGTCTCCAGACTTCAGYTGTTCCAAACTCCATGTGATACACTGAATAATCACTGGATGAAATAGTTATCAATGTTTTTCAAGCTGCCTGCTTTCTCTGATACATTTCATTGACATGTATTTGAAATAAACCCCACTGTATGTTGTCCCTCTTTATCTCAAATCAACTGCTTGAATGTGCACTTGAGAATGTCATCCTGCCATATCCTATCATTCCCTCCTTTCTTCTGTCCTTCCTTCTGTATGATACCAAATGCAAAATATCCAGGTTTGTTTAGCATAAACAGTGGTGACAGTCAGCTCATGTTTCAAGAGCAGCTGCTCATCTCCTACTCCCCACCCACCAGACATCACCCCTTCCTCAGATCTGCCCTGTGATCTGCTTGTGTAATCATTCCCTAACACAGTTCAATCAAAATTATCTGTGTTAGAAAATTCTAACTTTTAAAGAGTTTAAGTTAACTAAAATGATATTGACTTAATGGCTTATTTGGGAAGTAGGTATAATCTAATTCCATTAAATATTCAAATTTGAGTTTTATCTTCTGTGTTTCTCATTCCTAAAAGCACAGAAGCAGCATGGTATTTGATTTATATGGTCTTCTGCTAGACCACAAAATAACTAATTTAAAAATATAGATTTTCTTTTTTTAAGGTTCCTTCTAATCCAAGCCATTCTGTGACTCTATGATCCACTGGAATTAGATTTCATGTAYTGTCTCCCAAAGCTATCACTATGTSTACCACCACACCCTTGTTGTCCTGCAGTAGAACATTGAAGCAGACAATGCAGCCCACATTTTTTGAGATATTTAGACCTTCATTTTCAGTTCACACCAAGATTTTGGACTCACTAGAAGTACATGAGAGAATGTAGTTATCACTCCTCTCAAATTCTGTAAGTGGGCACTATTTTCTTAGGGCAGAAGAACAGAATATTTGGTGTCTCTGCAGTATTAGGTTTAAGAAAGTCTGCTGGGAATTACACAGAGTAGCCTGGGTTTTCTTCAATGGCCTTTTATTTCAAGTGTTTCACCTCTTATTGGGTTATTTGCCTGCCTACAGGCAGGAAGTAGTATAAATTACTGTAAAAATCTGTAGTAGCTGAAACTGCACTCTCCTTTTAACACAGCTCTTGCCCATTTCTAGAGTCTGTATTTGTGTGTGACTCCTGACAGAAACAAAGGATATACTTCAAGTTCACTTTTCAGACCTCAATGATATCCTAAATCATTTTAGGAGGTAAATTGTGCATGCTTAAAAATTCTACATTCTAAGAGAAAATTCYAGTCCATTTTCAAGGATATTAAACAACAATGACAACAACAGCAACAACAACCACAAAATTCAATATGGAAACTCTGAAGATAAAAAAAAAGTAAAATTATTTCCCCTTGAGAATGAATAAACTTCAGAGAACAGATCAGTGTGGGGGTTTTTTTGTTTGTTTGTTTGTTTGTTTTTTTTTTTTTTTTTTTAATTTAAGAAGAATTTTTGCTTTAATGAAAGAATTGCCTGTCAGATTGTCTGTCAAAAGTCAGGACCTTTATAATGATGTATGAAATGCCACCATAGTGATTTTTCTCCTTGATGTATATTTTGAAAAGATGATGGGCATGTTTTGGTTTGGGTGAAATAACTTCAGTCATGCACATCATTGTAGTTTCTTGCAACTTGACTTCCTTTTTCTTGTTTTTCAGTGTTAGGTTGCTTTTTTTGTAATGTATCCAGGGATGTAAAAATCATTTGAAAATGACAAACCACATAATTTCAGGTAGATATTTTCAAAAAGAAATTTTCTTGAAGAATAAAACATAATGAAATTAAGTGAAATAATTTGTTTTTTCTCTTCTTTTTATAGAGGCTTTTAAGACATTTAATGTTCTATGAAATAATACTTTCTAAAATGTGTTTCTCTAATAGATGAATAACATAGAATTAAAGTAATTGAATAGAAGCTCTAAGGTAGTAATTTAGTTTCAAGAATATTAGTATAGGAACCACTTGGATAAGCTACAGGATGAAATATAAAAACAATAATAGATGACATCATAGGGAAAGTGGAAAAAAGGCAAAGAATTCAAGAATTTATCCAGAATATGAGAAGAAGTGGAGGGGAAAAAAAGGTAAAATTCTGGTTTACGCATTTCCTTAGATACGTTCTTTTATATGTCAGGATTGAACACGGAGAAATACTGTGGAAAAAAATACTGTTYCATTTCTCTTTTATGTTTTCCATAAACACCTACTAAAGAATTAATTACACAAAAACAAGGAAGGGTACATTTGTCATTTGCTAATATGACTAAAAAGCCATTTTGATTTCATCTGCAAATCTACACACATCAGATTGGGGGAAAAAAAAAWAAARGTTGGAGTTACATCTAGCAAACAAATTACCTGGGAACAATTTAATTACTAGGATATTTTATGTTCCACACCCCACATACACATATAAAGACACAGACAGTGTGTGTGCACCCACTCACACACATTTATGYGTGTTTACAATGACCCACATACATAAATATACAGGAGTGAAACATATAAAGAGACTCTCCACTAAAGGTGGAAATATCTGTATATTTTACCAGCTATTTAGTTGTGCTCAGCTTTTCCCAACTGATTGTTCATTTGCGTCATAGATGCAAACAATGAAATTCCATGATAAACTAGTACAAGTTATATTAACAATTCATAACTGAACTTCAGGCACAAGAGAAAAAAAAAAAAAAATCCATTTTTAATCTATACCAATGTCATTCAGTCTTCCGGGTGGCTTTTGACGGGGAAATTTTAAAGAAAAGATTTCTTTTTTTCCTAGAAAATATTTGGAAATTTCAAGTCTGGGKTTTTTTTAGATGTGAATCTGTATGTTTCCAGTTTTAAAGGAGGTCAGACTGTATTTTCAATTAAGTTTAGTGGAGATAAACTTCAGCTGCAAGGTAAACAGATGGGCGACAAGACTCTGGAGTGTGGATATGATGGAAATGGAGGGATATAAAAGGGCTGTCATTAGAGTAATGTCTAATGACTACTAAACAAAAGAGAAATGAAAGAAACCAATTAAAGATAAACAATATGTCTCTTCTTAAGCTCGAATGGCAAACASAAATATTTGTTATTGCAATTCATATCTTATGATTACAGATTTGATGTATTTATGTATTGATGTACTAATTTATTATACATTACATGTATAACAAATAATGCTAATTTAATTATGCCTGATCAAATGAATAGGGGAGGGAGGAACTGAAATTGCTTTCCTGGGAATTTTATAGAAGCTTCACAGAATAAAAAGGGAATTTTGGAGTTAGACAGAATAGAGGAGGCTCTCATATCAGAAGAAGTTTAAGGCAGTTTAATACAAAAGATTAATCCTTTTACTTGTTTTTGAAGATATTGATATTGGATATTAATACAAAATTAATGTTTAAAAKGAATGCATCATTACAAAATCATTCTGAAATAACTTCAATAATAATACTACAACAATGAGACTGTTTAAGGGCTTGGTAGGGTGTTGAGTGTTTCAGCTATGTTTAGCTTTGCATGAGTATTTATAGATGCCTAAATACATTTGGATTGCATTACAAAATTACTTTTGCTATCCAGTCATCTCACATTTTCTTCCTGAAAATATAGACGCAATTCATTCTTTAATTTTTTCATTTTATATGTTACCTAACTTGCTGGTATTCTGTAGATGCAACCATATCTATCAAACTTTAAATTGTAATCTGTACARTTTATGTGGCACAGTATGCCAGCAGATTAAAAAAAATAGAAAAATCTCAGAAAAAACCCATTTTTTTTAATATCCTAGAAAATGCCATCTGAGCATAACAGCAGATACATGTTCACCACAAACTTCAGTTTTGCAAACTCTACATGCTTCAAGTAARAGCAGAATTATTTTTACAGTAGTTAAGATAAATTCAAATTAAATCATAGAATGGTTATATTATTATTCCTGTTACTAGTTTTGAGTGATAAATTGTGTAGAAAGGGGTGTAAGCATAATAGACTGATGTGTTCCTAAATTTGTCAGATAGGCATACATTGCAATGAAACATTATGCAATTTTTTTATTATTATTATTTTCCTGAGACAGACTTTTATTTGTGAAAGCAATTGCAATACTGTATTCATAATTGCAAGTCACATAGTATATAGGAATAGTGTATGCCACAATGCAATATAGAAAAGAAGGTAAAATTATAGCTCTTATGTTTCGTTTTACTGGAATTAGTTACTTAGCAGAATCAGTTCTCTGCTAACTGACTAGTGAAAGCAAAACACATCCTACTCATGTGGTGACATATATCTCTCTGCAAAATATTGAGTACTGGATTTAAAAAAGGCCAGAGGTAAATTTAGTGGTTTATGGCTTTGGAAGCATGAGGTCTATGTCTATCCTAGAAAATTAAGAAGAACACGGTTCGTTGGTCTTGAGGACAAAGAACATGGAAATTATTTAATCCATACAGCTATAATCCCTGCCTCTGATAAATAGATTTGTTCTGTTGAAAGAGATAGGAGCAATAATTTTAGCAACAGTATATTCTTGTGCTTAGTCTTAGGAATACCTGAAGTTTTAGCAGGAAAGCACTGCTTCCAGTTAAAAGGACCTGGACCAAATCTGTGCTAGTTGYTTAATAGTTTGGTCTGGTGCCCTGACCAGCTCAGCATTTTAAATAAAGATATAGCTGACTGATTTCTTGTCCTTACACACTAACACTGTCCAGTGAAAGAAACAGGAAGGACCCATCCAAAAATCACTCGTCCCAACATTCATCATTCTCCCTGTTAGTAAAAAGAAATTCTACCACTCAAACATTCCCCACAGTAAAAAAAAAACTACCAAAAAAACCCCCAAAACCCACCAGTCAGCCAATGATTTTGTTTTCCCAAGYAGACACATCTCTCTGATCAATATGGTTTTCAGTTTATATATTTATCCAATGAAATACTATGTTTCCAGAAGATTTATACCATAATCTTAACATTTAAGGTTTTTTTTTTTATTTTTCTCTCTTAATTGATCTTTTGTGATATTGGAAAAAGACCAATTGCAACTTTTAATGTTTCAAGTATTTGTTGGTTCTTTGGRTGTTTTTTGCTGAAGTTCTATGAAAATTCTAATATTAAGCAAGGGTTATATTGATCTGCTGGTAGATTGAACACTGTATGAAGCCCACATTGSTTCTCTCGCTCTTTCCAGGACAGCAAAGTTGGGCAGATGTGAAGCAGGATCATTTGCTGTCAGCGAATATCTACTTTATCGGATCATAGTTAGTTACTGCTACCTAAAATAGCTCTCATATTTTTAAGACCCATTTGACTCTTCAGTTGTCAGAAGTTTGATTAATAAACATAGGCACTCCTTTATTCCTGGCAGCTTTACAGCTTAGTGTCAAATGCATGCCTCATTTAGTTCTAGTTGTTTAGCTTCATATGCCTAATAATACTACTATAATGGAAACACAAAAAATTTAGAAAGAGTTGCCTCCAATGTCATCTGAAAACTGCAGCTGTTTCAATATTTCATTATTTTTGTAATATTTCAGAGACATTTTAATAATAAAAAGGAAATTGCTATTTTTAAAGCAGCAAAAAATAGTTGGTGAAAAATTTCTTTGTATGTGCTGCATATTCCAGATTTGTTGTACACCTCTAAGATTGTATTTTCAYAAGTTCAAGAATCTTGAGAAATGTAATTATATAATGGTACTGATCATTACATTTTTAATGTTCTTTTTTGTTTGTCAGAAGAAACTGTATACTTTTAAAATGCRTTGAGATTAAGCTTCATACAGTGCTAGAGAGCTTTACAAGTAACCTACGGACTAAAAAGTTATTAAAACTCTGGGTTGGAGACAGAAGACATAAATATTGATTGTAGGAAAAGAACAAGAGAGGCTTTCTCTTCAGGTAAGAGACTGATAGATTGGCTTCATTGTGCCATTGATATTCCCTGTGCCATCGATATTCTCTGTGCCATTGATATTCATTGTGTCATTTGGAGCCTTTCTTGAGAAATGACCTGGTGAAGGAAGTGCTCCAAAGAGYGGAAGTAAAATTGCACTATGCCACATGTAAAATCAGATTAACTGGTACATGGATTTAGGGAATCTTTCATATGCATGAGTCATGGGTTTTATTTCCAGAGTTAGGATGTGGGAAAGCAATCTAAGAAGGAAGCATCTAGATGTTTGGCAATTTTTCTTTTCTTATTTACCTCCTATCAGGAGTAACTTCCTCATATACCAATCAAACACTTTCATATTTTTAGACTCTTTCTTTTTTCCTGAGAAGATCCCTTTTGTTAAGGCTTCATTTCAAACTAATGAGATAATTTGGAATGAATACYACACTGGTGTGGTCAAAGATTAGCATAAATTGGGCTGCACTTGACAATGCCTGAGGCCAGTTACAAGTTTTACTGCCTCTACCCAGTCCCAGTAGCTCTTCCCACCCTGGTGTAGTTCTCACATGGCAGCTGCCCTGGGACAATTTTATGGAATTTTAGAAGCTTTGTGTGTGAATGTGTCGTGCTGTGAATGTGTCATGCAATGGATGTGCATCCAATAAAGAGGAAATGTGGTTGGTTTGCAGATTCAGAGAAAGAAAATCCCATTCATTCAAACTAAACTTAGGATAATAACTCCTGTTTCTGGGATCCATCAAAGCCATATTGCCTTTCCTCACTAATTTCTGAAAGCCTTCGCACTATTTTAGAATAACTGGCAACCTAAAGTTCAGATAGATTGGATCCATGATAAAGCTGCACAACAGTTTAATGGTAAAAAGACACAGACACTGAATAGTGCAGGATAACATGACAGGAGAAGAAGTTATGTTGGTACAAGATATGATATCTCAGATAGCTATAAATTCCTGTGTTCAGATATCTGAAATTCAGAAGTGAATGTCTGTGACTCATCTCATGCCCTTGTGTTAGCTGCCCATAGCATTTCCTTTGTGTATCTTCTGTGCACCACCAAAAGTTTTGGGAAACTCAATTATTTATAGTGAATGAGACCTTATATACTTTTAAATCATGGAAAGTTGTCTAAATCTAGGTGAAACAGCAGACAATTTTAGTTATGATARATGCAGTATGCAGTATTGACACTCYAATTAAGCTTCAAATCCATTCAGAAAATAAAAGCTCTTTCTCAGGTATTTATGAACGAGAGGTAGTTAATTGAAGAATCTCTGGAACTCATGTTTCATGAGTTTTACAAACTGTCACATTTCAAAAGGCTTTTTTTAATAACAGAAGATGGATTAGAACTGGCCTTAATTTACAGAAAAAATGCACAGAATGGGAAGAAATAGTTGACTACGCACATGGTATTTTTGTTGCTAGGGGAAAAAAAACCAACAAACCAGAACACTAAATTTAAACAAACACATCAAATAATCCTGAATAAAGTGGTTTGAAATTTGAAAAAAAAGGTATGCTTCTTTATTTCTTGTACACAAATATTTAATTGATGAGTCTACCCTCTGGAATTTGTGTTGAAACATCACATTCTGAGCAAGTAYTAGTGAATAGGCCTAGACAATGAAGTGTGAACTCATAAATGTGAGCAATTGTAYTTAAAGTAATTTCTTCTTCTCTTAAGCCATGTTCATGCTTTGAGCACCGTTAGATAATGTTACTATTCATAATAAAATACTCAATATCACTTACTTCACTACTATTCCTRCCCTAAAAATTACTTGCTTCAAAGATCAAACATCAAATTCATATGACATGGTTAACAGCAAATATKAATGTTAAGGTATTCAGGCTCAAACAGTATATCAAACAGGAAAATAAATTTCAGAGTTAGCAGGACCAGTACCTGACCATTGTTTTCTTTTAWTTGAAACTATGAGAAATTCAGGTTAAGAACCCTGAAGGACACAGTGTTCCATAGCTCAAAATGGAACAAGTCCTACAATGGAAAAGTCCTACACAATGTTAATTTTAACTGTATGGTCTAATACCAGCTTTAGTCCTGCTGAAAATTCTGAGGCATAGATCATAAAGTATTGCTGTATGCATCCATTTTGATGATGCTGCACTATGCTGTGTGTCTGGAGAATACTGGGCTGCATCTCCACAGCATCAAGAATTTCCATAATTGTGTTTTTAAACACCCTTTTGCTCACACAATGATTTACAGAGGAAAATCTTAGACTCAGTTTTAGATGCCCTCCAATATTTGTCTCCAACAAACCAGCCCAAAGAGCAAAGTTTTTCTTCTTCTGAGGTAATTTACTCACTTTAAGTAGTCTACATGCACACATYGACCTGTGAGCTGTCTATGCTGCCATTATAGTCTGTGGGGATCTGGAAATTTGTTTACTTGCCACTTATGTGTGTTTAGTGTGTGATGAGATCTTTAACAGTGATCTCTCTAACCAATTTTAYATGTGGAGCTAGCAGAAATAACAGAGGACCTGCATGGGAGACCTGTGTAGTCCTGTACTGGCGCTTGTGGTCTAACATGACACAAAAAAGTGCTTCAAAGGGGTTGTGCATCTATTTTGAAATAAATGAATCAAATCTGTATCCAGGTGAAATTGAGGAAGTCTAAAGAATTTGTTCAGCCTTTAAGAGACTTGTAAATTTAGTCAGCTGAAGAGCTTTTTAGCCTGCATAGGCTTAGTTCATTTACCCCAAATATAGGCTCCTGGAGCCACTTATGATATGCTGGGATATCCAAGATAAACACACAAGAGTGACAGATGGAATATAAAGCAGACCTATGTCACCCTGAGTGGCAGCTGGAGTATTTGGAAAATAGCATGAGATGAACACATTTAAACAAGTTGTTTGAGCCTCAGTCAGTGTATTGACAATAARTTTTATCTGTTTATTAAATGTAGGCACCTACTGCAAGTTTGCTTGCTCCGAAATATACAAGCCATCTAACTGGTATGGTAGTTAGATCAAAATGCTTTCAGAAGGTCTTTATAGTTCTGAAACAGAATCTGTAAGACAGACAAAAAAAATACCCAACACCAAAAATGGTACTAGTATTCTGTGTGTAGGCAGCTGAACTAAATCCTGCATAATGTGGGTGACACTGAATTTCACCTCCATGTACAATGATGAAGTATACAGGGAAGACCAGAAGGAGAATTACACAAGTGACTACTGTGTTTATGTGGTTTTTTGCTAATATATATGTAACTATGTACTGTGAACCTTATGTAACAAGAATAAACTCTGCTTCATGGTAACAACATAAAGCAAGAGGCATAGAAAGGTAAAATAATGCTTATCAACCAACCTATTTGAAAGTCTACAAAATAGCAYTATTTAAGCAACCCCTTTTTTTTGTTTTTCATATAATACTTTGCAGCAATAAAAAATCATTTTTTCACTTGATTTACTATGCAATAAAATGGTAAAACCTCCAAGTCTTTTCTGAAATGATATCACTAACAGGGATACCAGGTGTGGTTTACAAGACCGTAAATCTTCCATCTGCTACATATACAAGTGTCTCTGCCTTCATAATTCTGCTAAAGATTACCCGAAACTCACTTCTTAGAACACTAAAATGATGGCTTGGATACACTGGAAGAAGAGAAAATAAATGTTCTTTACAGAGAGATGTTGTTGAAAGCTAATAACTTGAWTTTTTTTGTCTTCAGGGAGTCACTGCTGGAAATCCAGGACCATGTGAAATAAAGGCATAAAATTTCAGTTCTATATTTACATTAACCAATATTGTAATGCTGCCACTTATAACTTACCTGTGATTAACTCTGCCAACAATTTTGCAATGAAATGAAATAAATAACAATATTTTAAAATAATTTTTATGTACCCCAGAATGACAGAAGAATTCAAGTATTTRACTAAACTGAAATTGAATTTAATCACTAAAAGCAACATTCTGGAGAACTTGTCCCAGTCATATCACTTAATCCAATGTTTGTTGCCACTTCTGTTTTTGCCTGTGTAGTGCTTATTGATTTYGGTTGTTTTTTCACTTGGTTCTAAAAATTTTACACACTTCCATTTTCTCATGCATCTGAAACAAAGATTTTGTATTTTTAACTAAAATACCCACACCATTTTGAATTTTTATGTATTTTCTTCTTGAAAATGTATTTTCAGATTTATTGTCATCTCATCAGATTTGCAAATAATTTAGATTGCAACTGGAAGTTATGATACAAYAACATGATATTTTTAAAAAATCTATAAATCAGAACTTTAATTTATATTCTGGCTGTCTTACCATCATTTCTCCCCACTAAATCATATATTCTTATTTGGAAATGTTCAYAATCCATGTTTATCAAGCTCATTGTTTTCTTATAGTTGCTGCCGTCCAGTTTACTAACAGTAGAATAGTATCTTATTCCTTGGTTAGAAATTATAATCAAATAGCTTTGACTTGCAAATGTATTTTTAATTAAAAGAAAAAAAAAAGGACAATAATTTTAACTTGGAAAAAAAAAAAGAGGATCAGATTTTTAAGGTACTGTGCTTAAATAATTCATCAAAAATAAAATGGAGGCTTTGGGTGACATAAAAAAGAACCATGACGGTTCATTAGTCTTGATGGTATATCACACAACCAAAGAATGACAAGATATTCAATAATTCTGAAAGCAAAGATAATTTTAAACATAAGCTCTATGTTTTGAAGTAGGTGTGTTTAGACAGAATTGAACAGCAAAAGGAAGCATAGCTTAGCTTGTTGTGTTATATGTATATGTGTGTGTGTGTGTCTCTGACGTGTTTCTAAATTAACATTTCTGAGACTGTTTGAAAGGAGTACACTTTAAAGAAGTGTGCAGAGGTAGGTTTTAATTTAATTGACTGTTCAGAGAAGTGAGTGAAGCTCAAAGTTAAGAGCAAATGGAAGTCAGAGAAAACTCTASTTTGGAGAACTTTTCAAAACATTATTCCTGTGCTTTGTAGATTATATTGTGGTCTGTGATGCATAGTTTGCACTGAATATTTTCACTAAATCATTTTTGAGGAACTGTATATATTCGGTGTCTCAAATTTCCTACATTGGTATATAGTTCAGAGAGCTGGTATATTCTCTCTAGCATCTGATGTACCTGTCAGTCCCAACCCAGTATTTAAGTTAGATACCTTAGTTTGAAGGATGATTCTTGTAGCATTACCTCCACCTCCGTTTTTGTTGKTTTTTTTTCTTTTCTTTCCTCAAGCAGAACAACCAACTTTGTTCAAAATTTGCACAGGGTCCAAATACATTCTGGTTTACTTTGTTTTGGCTTGTTCTGTTTGATGCCTGTTCAGCTAAAGGGAATTTGTGCTTCTGCCCACAAGCTGTTGCTTTGTCCTATGTTAATCCTGTCATTTTGCCTGTAGAACATTACGCCACAACCTGGTGTATAAAGTCTCAGTAACCATTAAAGGTGACTGTATCACAAAAATCAAATTTGAGAATTGAATTGATTTTGATAGGTTACAATTTGAGGAATTTCATCAATTAAAGACCAGGCACTACAAGACACTTACACAAGGCACTACAAGACACTTACACAAGGTCTAGTTTGCGTATAAAAAAAGCATGCATGTGTAAACACTACATGTAATTTTAGTATAAAATGTAATGCAGATACACATGAGAAATAAAACTACAATTTTAAGACAGAAAAATATATTGATTTTTGTTATCAGAGTTGTTTATATAAACTAATCAGAAATTCTTGAGCAGAGCAGAAACTCAGATGGAAAGGCAATTCGGTCTGTCTCCCTATAATATTGGAACAAATAACAGCAGATATAGTAAAATGACAAACAGTCCAGAAGATAATACTSTAAGCTTTATAGTTCTTCTGCTTTTCAGAGATTTTTCACAAATTCTTTCATTTTGAGCCTTTGTATGTTTCTGCTGTATCTCCTAAATATTTTACAATAATACAGAAATTTTAAGAATGTATYTTTATATTACCCATCTATGGGACAGTGAAATGAATATATGCTTAGCAGTATTGAGTATCCTTGGAAGCACATAATGACTAGAATTATTAKGATGTCTTTTAGTATGCTGGGAAAATAGTGAGATGGTTTCTAGGTTCTCTTTTTTAAGTAATTAAGTCCTCTACACTTTGTACAGAAGCATATACAGAGCTTCATAAGAGTCATGCTTTATTTTAATTTAATTTCAGTGGATACTTCTATTCACATTTATAAATAGTAAATAAAACTGGCTGTGATTGTAATTGAAAAATAAGTGCTTCAATATCTACAATTTCAATACATCAATGATGCCCTACAAAAATAACAATTTATTTCTGAATTCCTGTTTAACACAGGACATTGTGACAAGATTTGTCCAATAATGTATGACTTTTCCTTTGTTATCAAAGAAAATGTCATGTTTTGCTTTCAATCTCAGAGTAATAACCTTATATCTGAGTTCAGGGACTGCATTTTCAAACCTTCATATTTTAGTGTGAGCTACTGACAAGCTGATATATAAAAAATACGAAAAATCTATCTACAAAAATTGTATCCAAAGGACCTTTAAAAGTAACCCTAAACTGAGTAACTGATTGTAAGCTTATGATATTAGAACTGCTCACAGCTATCTCCTAAAAGACATCTGTAGATTTCACATACATTTCATAACAGCCTAAGTAATGCAGGCCAACCCAATTTTTGCAGTATCACACTTGTCAAGGCACCCAGATGGATCTATGCAATCATATGGATTTATGACCCAAGAAAAGTAGAAATTCTGTGAGGGGATCACAATAGACAGAAACACCAAACAACACCGGTTCCACACAGAAAATAAGAATCAGTTTCTCCTAAGTACTTGCAGTTCAAATATGTTCATACTTTCAGAACTATTTCTTTTATAGTGAGCATCTTATTAAACTTCCTAAAATAGTTATAAAATAGATGTTGTTTTCCCATTAAACAACAAACTCAACCTAACGGGAGAATGGAGCTCATTTGTACTCCTGGGATTTTACTTACTTAAGGAGATTGTTGGAGTTTGCTTCAGTTCACCATGCAGTGCAAATTCACTGGCTAAGCRCCAGATCAAAGAACTACAGTACTGTTCAAAGTGCTATGAGCTACAATCTGATTTCCAGAGGCATGAAATGAAATGAAATGGAAGGAAAAAGCAAAGAAGTAAAAGATGGACAGATTGCTTAAGGTTATAGTATAGTGGTAAAGCTGACTGATACACAGAAAAAAGCAAAACAACAAAGCCACACTATAACTCTCTGGTAGTATTTTTCTTTTCATTCCAGCAGGGGAAAATATAAAAAAAAAAAAAGATCCAAGTACATGATAAAGAAACATTATTGGTAATGGAGAGACAAGATCAGGAAGTATCTGGAAGATTGGACTACTTGGTAAAAATATATTCTCTAAATCTGAAAACCCCTGGCTATGAATTTCAGAGAACCCAAGAAAAAGTCCTGGCAAGGTAATGGCTGTAACAACCTAGTTGCAGAATGTTGTTGAGTCAGTAACAAAGAAGCTTGTCTTGCTACTGTGGGCATTTTAAAACAGCAAATTATATTTTTCATGTCAAGTTCCAGTCTAAAGTTAAAATATTTAGTTTACACTATTTTTATTAGTATGCTTTTTCCAGTACAAAAAATGCACTTGTTTGCAGCTCTGATGGGTAGAACTGTCCTTTAATGCTCAGCATCTATTTTTAAGGTGGTTATTTTATTCTAGGCTCTTTGGTGTTACATGGCTGGAGTCAGATGAGAATTTCAGCCTGCAGGATTGTTTTTCCTTCTTAATTGTAAAAAGGAAAATAAAAGGTCTAAATGTATAGTTACATGATTCAGTTCAAACAAGTTTTATTTTATTGGTTTTAACACTTAAAACACAAAATCTTGTGGAATGCAAGGGAATATCCATATGCTAGAAAGCTGTCAGAAAGATGTTAGTGTTTAAGAGTGGTGAACCCATGATGATGATGATGATGATGATGATGATGATGATGATGATGGCGGTACCAGTGACAGCTTTTCTTACCCAAAATATTTCACATTCTTTCACCTAGAAGAATATATTGGCAAACTCTGGGCTCTAGAACAGTGAGCCAACTAACATCTTGTGACTTTTCATAATCTGATAAAAACTTCTCTGCCTCTGCAGTATTACCCTCCTGCTTTAGCCCTAACAGCAACTTGGAGTCTAACCATATTTTCTTTGGATGCTAATGTGGAATCTCCTAGTGAAAATGTTGCATCCACTATTACTTGCTGGAGTGTTGGGGGTGTAACATTCTCCAAATCCTGGTATACAATTAAAAAAATATGCAGTTTGAAAGAAAAAAAGCGCATGGGAATAAACTATGCACTCAGACAAAAGAAGAAAAGTGTTTTCTAGCTTGCAGGTATATTGAAACAGAAACTTAATAATTAAAAGTAATATAGAAAATTAGGAACTATAAGTAATGTAAAAACTACAAGTGAAACTGATGCATAATTAAGTTGTGTCCCATTGGGAGACATTCACCTCAAAATTTGTACTTGAATAGATGAAATACTTATTTCAAAATTATGTCAGTGATGTTTATACTACTAAATTTGAGAAAGAAAGGAAA
>QVAJ01000040.1:3073844-3109871 GCA_003546035.1 Mixornis gularis | reverse complement strand
GGAAAGGAAAGGAAAGGAAAGGAAAGGAAAGGAAAGGAAAGGAAAGGAAAGGAAAGGAAAGGAAAGGAAAGGAAAGGAAAGGAAAGGAAAGGAAAAAGATAAAGGAAAACCTAAATTTCTGTGTAGTTTTAGACTCATTTGATAAGAGAAAAGAAACCAATTACTTTGCTGTGGACATTCAGTCTCTAGATTAATTTAGATAGATTTCTCTGGGTTTAGACTTTTACTTTTTTCTTATACAGAGACATGGATTGCAGTTAATTTTGCTGCAAGTCCAAAAATCTTCATACTGCAAAATAGAAAAACGCGAAGTTGTTGTGTAAAAACTAAAATTCATGAAGCTTGTTTATTGACATTTCTCTATTTGCAACACATTTCTGAGATGCCAGCATTATTACCTGTTCATAGTGATTTGTGTTTCAAATTATGGATATGTTTCAGGATGAATAAAGGCACTATACTCCTGTRTTGGAGGTCCATCACAGTTAATTTCCATTTACTTAAATTACATAAAAACAAGGATTGTGTACTAGGACTGCAGAAGACCTCTTGCCACTGACCATAAGAACAAAGTTGAAGAAGCTGTGACACTGGAAGAATGATATTTGGCAATACTGCTAAATAAAAGAGGATCAAAGAATGGTGTCTCTGAATACAAGTAACATCCCCAGTGTCATCCCTCTCTACAGATGGGTCATTCTAGAAAATAAATAAACAACCAAAACCAACTAAAAAACCCCAAATAATAAAAAAACATTAAGAGAAGACATTAATGACTCTACTGAATGTAGCTGGCAGTGTTTTGTCAGCAGGAAACTTCAGGTGTGGGTCTGTGAAGAGAGTCTGGGACTGCCCTGCAGGCCGTAGCGCATGGCTAAGCCCATAAGCCCAGGTGGTGGCATCTCAGTGATAACACMTTTAAGAAAGACAGGCAATGAGGGGTGAAAAGTGGGAAACAGTCCTGCAGACAGCAAGGTGATGCAAGAAAGTGGAGAGGGAGAGTGAGAGGGTGCTCTGGACAGCAAGGCAGTGATTTCCTTACAGCCCATGAAGAACCACTGGAGGCAGATATCCCCACTATAGCCCACGGGTGAGCCCACACTGTGGCAGATAAATAGGCCCCAAAACAATCTGTAGCCTGTAGGATAGACCTGCTGGAGCAGAGCAAAAGTGCTCAGAGCAAGAAAAGCAGAGAGAACCACAGCCCCCCACTCCCCACCCCTTCTGTGCCACTCAGAAGGRGGAAGTAGAGGATTCAGTAACAAAGGAGTGAATCTGAACCTGAGGAAGAACGTGTGTGTTGGAGAAGGTGATTTATATTTTTTTGGGTTTATTTAATCATTCTACTATGTTTAAAATTAATAATAAATTAAATTATTATTCCTTGAGTTGAGTTCTGTTAGAGCAACTGTGAAGTCATGTCCCTTTCTTTATCTGAACCCATCAGCTTTTTCAGATTATTTTCTCCCCTTGTAATGTTGTGGAGCAGAGAGGAAGAGAGTAGCTGGGTAAGGGTCAGGCAGGTGGCCAAGATCACTCCACCATGATGATGAAACAGGGACTCTAATCAGTAGCCCAGTGTGAGAATTTGCACACTGTCCTTCTCTTGTTTAAAGCTAATGGTATACGCCAAGATAGAAGGTATAAGAAAAATGTGTCAATCACTTTCTCAAGGTCTGAAGAGAAAAATCTTTGAGTGCAACCTCAGACCCAAACTGTAGAATAAAAAAAGTATTTTTATGAAGCTCCAGTTGTACTCTGTTAAGGCACAAACATCTACTTTTGTAGATTCAGAAAATGTTGTGGTCATTTACTCTGACCTCTTGTTATAACACGGGCAATAGTATCATATTAAGTGACTTCTGCAATTACTCATCAGTCTAGAAATCCTGTCTTTACTTTTTCTGACTTAGACCTACTACTGGCTCTCATGTTTACAAGCCAGCTTTTATTTTAGTGAGAAATAAATATTAGATTTGAATTTTTTTTGAAATTGTTCCTTTAAACCTCATGTGTCACTGTTGCTTTTTATTATTCTTGGGTGATTAATTCCTTGATGTCATGGAGATAGCTGCTTATATGTTACTTGCAACCCTACTCTTTCTCGTAATCTCTTGGTAATGTGGCAAGCAAAACAATAGCAATTTTGTTCCCTCATTCCCACCAATCCAGATATTGGTGTGTGATTTAACCTACCATTAAAAATACARGCACTTTTTACATTACTGTGCAACTTGAAATACCGGAGTCACATTTAGCTGCTCTAACTCATTATTTTAAAGAGTATATTATGTAGTACAGTGAGGTAAGAGATGGTAACATTGTCTCATAGATCAAATGAGAAAATATATACCATAAATCTGTAAAGGCTGAGGAGTGCAGATCCATTGCTTTTGACAGAAGATCTGCCAAAGTTACTGAATGCACATAATTTCTGATACTATTAAAATAAGCTGTCCCTAACTGCAGGCTGTGTAAGTCTTCATTTAATAAAAACAGTAGCTTAGTTACCATACCATTTTAGAATTTCTAATCCCAGCATAAGTGTATTTGTTGTTTGTGTTAAGAAATTCTAGTGCACATAATAAAAGAATAAGCAAATTAAAATCACAATTCCCATGCTATCTTTGTAGTAGAATTTGAGCAGCCCTGAAAGATATCCTGTGCCTGCGCATACACCCACAGAGAAGGCTGTGGGTGGTAAATTCATTGACAAGCAGTTAAAAATAAAAGGCAAAGCCCACTTGGTTAATTGCTCATGTCGCTTGCTTTCACAGTTGGCATTTTCTCAGATCAAAATGAAGTACTCTTTTCCAACACAGAGTTTTAAGACAACAGAAATGTTGAGTTGTTTGCAAACCAAATAAACCCTTTCCCAAAATTTTACAACTAGAATATCTTTAACTTTCACAAATAACAGAAGAGAACCAGAAGAACAATAACAGTAACCATCGGTTTTAAAATTTTAGGTGGATGTGTAAATATAAACCAAGATGTTTGTTATCAGTGTCTCAGTACAATGCCACCTGCATGGAAATCAGGCAAGTTAAAGTTGGTATGTGATACAGTAGGATGAAAACCCTAAATTGTTTCACTGCTTTCTAGTGAGCATTTTACAGATGTTTAGCTCAGCTGATTAGAGCATTGTGCTAATA
Organism: Mixornis gularis; assembly: GCA_003546035.1. Classification (NCBI taxonomy): domain Eukaryota; kingdom Metazoa; phylum Chordata; class Aves; order Passeriformes; family Timaliidae; genus Mixornis; species Mixornis gularis. Next base: position 3,106,716 of record QVAJ01000040.1, on the reverse strand, counting down.
GTGTCAAGGTTATGAATTTGATCCTTGTAAGAGCCATTCACTTAAGAGCTGGAYGTGGTGACCCTTGTAGGTTTCTTCCAACTCAGAATATTCTGTGATTCCTTATGTAGCAAAGAGTAATTTCACACATTCTATGATGAGAGAAGCTGTAGTTCTTACAAGGTCCAACTGGTGAGTGGATCAAAACTATTCCCTCAATCAACACTATTTTCTCAATTGATTGACATGATTGGTGAGTAAGAGCAGTCCTCTCTTGGTATGCAGTTGGTGAAAGATATACTCCAAGCATTTCATTTTTCCACTGACTATAATTTAATCTTTGAATGACACAGTCAGATTTCTTCATCTGCAGTGTTAATTTCAGCAGCTGGATAAGACGAATCCCCTGGCCATACTGATCCACAAATTCTTGGAAGGTATTAATAACAATTTAGTTGAATGGAAGATGTAGAAAACATCTTGAGGATGTGATTCTAATTAACAGATTTTATTCTACTTAATTGAGAACCTATTGGGAATATGGATGTGGACCTACCTAGAAACACTAAGTATGTAATGGCTACATTCATAATCTTCAAAATTGGGTAGTGGAATACAGTAGAACCAAAAGAGGAATGCAAACTTCAAGAGAAATAGGAATTTGTATGCAAAGATTTGCCAGAAACTGTGAGCCCTGTGAAGGAAAATATGAAGTATTTTGAGTGATAAACCCTGACAAACTGCATATTTTCATGACAAACCTGACTAAACTGCATGATCTTGAACAAAAGAGGAAAATATTCAGAAAATAGAAACTGTTTATCTGAAGAGCAGAYAAAAATGTGTTAGCAGTGACTACATCTACTTGATGGAATATCTTATCTTTCAGGGTCCCTTCTAAACTTATGCTTTATGAAGTACAGTGGCCTTTTGCAAAGTGTCAGCTTATATTTATATGAATACTACAGGTATCTTAAATGATTTTTTGTTCCCCAATTCCTTTTGTCATCTGTGCTGTTCTTTTAACTTACCCTCTCACCTCTAGGCATGTTGAGATGCAGTTTAATAAATCAAAAATATCCTGAGGACCAAACTGAAACTGGTTTGTATTTGTTGGTTTCTTTTTTTTTTTTTCTTCCTCTCAGTTTCTGATTTACTGCAATATAATAGACTTGAAAAAATAGAAGTTTAAATTAGTTGGTGGAAAAAGATGTTGGAAATTCTTTCTGTGGACTGCTTATGAACATTCTTTTCCCCCCAAGCCACTTATTTTTAATTATATATTTAAACATTAGGGACATATTTTCCACCTGATAGTTGATTCAGCACATTGCGCCATAAATTCTRGTTTCTCATTAGCTGTATGGCTTTTTTGCTATGTAGATAAAATACAAAATKAAAAACCTGCAATGGCTGTAGGTCCCAGTCTTCAGATAATAATTTTCTTTCCATTTACTTCCTCTTCCTTTTTATTGAGTCTTAGATAGAAGTGGCCAGCTGCACAAACGGGCAAGAGTTGATGGGAGACAAATAATGACACCAACACCTGTGCAGAACTGCAGCTTATAAGGAACTCAAAAAGCAGCTGCAACAATAGGCAGCAGCCAAAGTCTGGAGTGTCAATGAGCACAAAGAAGTGAGGACAGTTGGGTTAGTGAGGTAAGCAAATACATTCATGGGCCTCCAAAAAATTCAGAACTGGGAGGACTATATAATATTGAATCRTAAAAAAATATTTTCAGGCATGAATACCTACTTGCCAAAATGTTTAGAATTGATAAAATTGATTTAATTGTGATTAAAAAGAATCCATATCCATAAATTTTACTTGTGTTCTCACATTTTTAACTGTTTCTTTTTGAATGAAAAGAAAAATATTTTTCKCTGTTTCTCCTGAATCTATTATGCTACAAGAAAAATAACACACTACAYTTAATTATTTTTCATTAATGAAATAATTTAGAATATGTTTGATGAAATAAATTTCTGAACCAAAAATACCTGTCAGAAATCTGATGGTTTCAAAACCAAGAACATCCCTCTTTTCAATAATGATAAAAACTAGTATAACATCTGTACTCTGCATGACTCAAATGGCTCTGAAATGGTGAAAGCTGAGCTAGTGCAAGGGGTTCAACTCAACTATGTAGACAGGAAGTTTGGGTGGATGTTTTAACACAGTATCTTATAATGATGGTGTTGGGTACTGATTCTAGAATTCTATGCATTTCATTTTCTGACAGAAATATTGGTTTGGTTTGGTTTTGTTTCTGATTTTGATTTTGTGGCTTTTTGTGGCTTTTTGTGGCTTTTTGTGGTTTTTTGTGGGTTTTTTATTTTTTTTTTTTGTGGGGTTTTTTGGACTTTGTTTGTTGTTCTTGTTTTTATTGTTTGTTTGGGTTTGTTTTTGATTTTTTGTAAGTTACTAGGAAGATGATATTGTAGTTGTCTAATCGACACTACTTTCTGGTGGCATTTTGATATTAATTTCCAACTCTCGATTTTTTACTTTTCCTTTAAAAGCTGATTGAAAATTTTATTGAATAAATACACTCATTTTTGAGTTCCAGAAGTGTTTTCAATCATTCTGAGTACTTTATATATATCTGCCAACCCATGAGCTCATGACTGCAAAGTATTTTTTGCTACAGGTGTTGAAATCAGTAATAGAACTATCTTAAAATGGTTACTTACAAAACAACCCCATCCCTGAAATGCAACTGTCTACCGAATCAGTAAATTTCTTTTTCCCTTGTATTTTTTCTCTGCCTTTACAATTGCTTGGCCTCTGATCCTAGTGTAGTTTCACTGCCTACACATTTGATAGCTATAAAGTATTTAATGCCAGAGARGAAAAGAAAAAAAAAATAATCAACAAACACTTTCTTTCGTAATTTATGTTCTGGTACTGTCACTAACTCTTATAAAAGAAGCATCTTACAATCTGTAGAGGAAAAATACCTAAGTTAATCTTTAAACACTTTAGATGGTTGCTGCCTTCTGTTTCAGTGAAACATACTGAAGGAAACTTCCCTACAAACTGCTCATGAAAGTTGCACAGGATGAAGTGTCCCTTAACAAGCCAAAATAAACAGACACAATGACTGAAAACATTCTATTCTTGAAAATATTATCAAATCCTATGCACAGATGGATTGAGAGTTTAATTACAGCAACCTTTGAGTGTCATGGACATTACTGTTCACTCAGAGCCGGATAAACAGCAACAAAAATATCCATCATGATCTAGTTTGACAGATCTGTATCAGTTATGATTGCAGCAAGTTGTTATTTCATTTATGTCACCGAAACATCCAACACAAAAGTTGTAATATCCTTACTTTTGGAGGGGTGTCTATGTTTAGATATCCAGTGGTGTATTTCAAGTACAAGCGGTAAAAAATTATCTATGTGCAAAGGCCTCATTAATGTTTAGTTTACTTATAATGATTTTCTGAGTGATTGCTTTTTGGTGCATACATGGAAACATACTCTCCATTGAATTCTCCTTTGTTGCTTGCTGAGACTGGGTGTGTCCCACTTGAGGGACAGAAAGAAAGCAGGTACAGAAGCATGGAAGTGAGGAACAAGCTCTCTCTACTTTATTCACAATCTAACTACTTTTATACATTTGTACAGAGGTCCAGAGATTGGCTACAGAGGTCGCCACCTCTCAACCTGGATGATGGACATGACCATCAATCATTTCTTCTCTCAGAGGAGAAGAATGCAAACATTCTAAGAATAAACATTGTTCACATGAAGCTGTGTGAGAAAACTGCACAGAGACAGAAGGCAGAAAACTCAGGGCAACACTCCTTACCATCTCCACTGCTGGAATGCTGCATCTCAACTGAAGAACTTTTCTTCAATAGCATTCTAGTAATAATCTATGGTCATGTATACAGAATTACAGCATATTGCCATGTATTTTTCTAATATAGAGCTAAATGTGGTAAGACTTGAATGAATCTTACTATGGCRATTATGAATACAAATGAAATAATACTCTCTTTGTTTTGATGTTTTCTTTACCAAATAAAATTATCTCACTGTTTTCTGCTAAAATGTAAAATTAAAGGAAAAAAAAAAAGAACAAAAGAAGATAAGCTAATTACATGTTTTATAATGGGAAATATCTTTTAAAAACCATAGATAGTGAATGATAACCTATGCCAGTATCTCTGTGCCCCAGTGGAACAAAACAATTACTGTTGTGAAGAAAAGCAGTCAATAAAGTAAATATCATTCTACTGAGTTTATAGTAAGGTATAATGTCACAGCACATGTTATTTTAATTATCCTCAAAATAATATAAAAAACATTCCAGCTTGTTCATGACAGTATGTATTTGTAGGTTCAGCTTATGAATACTTGGCTCCTACTTTATTCCGAGAATCAGTGGGGATTTTCACTTCCCTTCAGCTTCTACAGTATCTTACAATAATTAGGAAATGTTTAAATGGGTGAATGCAGACAGGCTGAATTTCTTCCAGTACTGCTTAGAAGTGGCTATGTGAGCCAGCTGTGGTGGGGAAGCCASTTACTTTGATGCAGCACTGTGCATGAGCTAGTGCATCCTACTATACAGTCTAACTTTGGATCAGAAATGTTTATGTGCCATCAATACTTTAATTTATACACAGAGTCACTTAGAATCAGGATGAAATGTTTGGTTTCTGAGAGAAATATGAGGACAGTTATGTTTCTGTCATGTTGGTAAAAATTCAAAGTACATTGGTTGATTTATGCTGTTCGTGATAATGTAGACTGAGCAGAAGGAAGACCAAGTTCCCACCCTAGTTTCTACTTAAACACTAGGAAAATTCCCTAATCTAGAAAGTACACTGAATTTTTTTTTCAAATATGACAAAAGAGTGTCTGATTTTGTTGCTGAACAGAAGAGGGGCTAATTAAATGTTTCRTATTCAGCACGTAAGCTTGAAAAAGAACCATTCTGCACTTCTCAGACATTTTATTTCCAAATGCAGATGTTTTGTAAAGTTCACAGTTTTAAGACTTTGGTATTTTCATTTTCCTATCCCATTTTAAAAGATCATAGTGGAAGGACTTGACATAATTATTACCTCTCCCTTGTGTTTTATGGATAAGACTTATATAGCCAGGTGCTTCTTGTAACCACTTTTAATCATTCATTTCTAAAAAGGCAATTATAAATTCCCTATCCATGGTAAACATTTAACCTCTCATGTCAGCAGGGCCTATCTTGTTGTTCTAAAGAGATTTTAGCTGTGAAGTGAAGATGGATTGAATTAAGTGTTTCAGCTCCCTGGAAATTATATGAGCATCCTACTAACATCACTCTAATCAGAAAACTATTTCCACTCTTCTGCCTTAAATAGTATCAGTCCAGGATGTGTACAGGGAGGGGGAGAATTGCTTTAACAAATTTCACTACCAATTGTCCCTCAAAAGGTACAAAGTGACATTGCTGTTGAATAGAAGGTGCTGACTGTTATCTGTGGTTAATAGCATCTTTTTCTAGCCACCATTCAGCTGCCAGTTAGCACAAAGCCACGTCTGCACGACTTTTAAAGGGTCTGCATTAATACACCCAGACAATCAATGGTTTCTGCCCCTTCCACAAGGACATCGGTTTGTTACCACTGCTAGATGCTGTCAACAGAAAATGRCACAGGAGTCACAAAAGGTAAACTGGTGTCAATTTAATCAGAGAACAGACAAAAGGCAAACAATGCTGTCCTGGAAAGGAGTATAGCAAGGAGACTCAGAGGTTGGTGTGAGCCACACTTGGCAGATCCCAGTGAAACCAGATTGAAATTCAATGATACAAAATCCAGCAATGTGACACACAGGATGAGAGCTGTTGTTTCCATTCAATTAAAATCAGTGACTGCTGCTGGCATAAAATAAATTTGACAAAATACCAAGAGAATCTGTATTGTAGGTCAAACTATTTTCCTTCTAAACTGAAAGAAAATAACAGTGGGAAATGAGTTAGTGCAATTGTTGTCTAAATTACACAAAATAATAATAAAAAAATCATCCTGCAATTTCCTGTTCACTGTGAAGTTAAACAAAACTCTACTGATTGAGATGATTCTACTTTAAAACTAAGCAATTTAAAGTGTTTACATACTTACGAAAATAGGCTGCAAGAATTTTAGGATTCTTCTTTTTAGAATTCACCCTGTTGTGCACATAATTTCTCAAATATCTGCTTATTTTCAAGGATTTATAGAAAAAAATAACATGATCTTGCTTCTTATTTGTGAAAAGGTGATTTTACTAACAGTCCAGTTATGGATTTCTTTAATGTGTGTGTCTTATACTGACAAGATACTGTAACATCAATGTCAACTCAAAGGTTGCAGCTTCCGCCTTCCTGTCTGAGGTGAGTCTTGTAAGGAAAACTTGGTGYTCAGCCAGGGAGGGATCTAAATGGTGTCTGATCTGATCTGCCTGGGGTAGGAGAACAAATCTCACATTAGGAGAATGAATCTCACATGTCATTTAGYCTAGATGCAGGTTTGCAAACATTTAGGCTGGAGTTCACTTTGCCTGATGTTGAGCACCAAGCAAGTGTTCTTTTCTAGCTGATGTAAATAAACTCAGAGAGATATTTAGTGTTCTGAACTTCTGAATCAACTAGAGGTGCCCTATATCTCTCTCCACTGCGTACACAAGAAATRTAAAGGTTGATTTTCTAATATTAYTTGGGATAACGTTTGTCCTTTGTGYGTGTACATGAAAACAATCCTGTGATGAATGAYAAGGATAATTGTTAGAGTTCAGAAAACTCCCCAGATTTATTTTTTTTTCTTCTGTAAACTATTATGGTGGAAAGACACTAGGAAGAAAAAAATCTTTATTATTTTGAATATATACACTTAAAAAAATTAAGAATGTAAGATGTTCAAGATGATATAACTGCTATGGTCAGGTGAGCCCTCTGTTTATCAAGCATTGGTAATACATGAATGCTTATATTAAGGAACTTTTTGACTAATCCATTTAACCTTCTTGTTTTGTTTTGCTGATTATTAGCTGTAGTAAAAAAAATATACTTCTGAGCATTTGCAAAGACCTTTACATATATATATATAATTTCTTGACCTACATAATAAGTGTAGAACTTATTTTTGTATTCTGAAGACCTTSCTGGTCATCTGCATGTCATTTCTGCCTGCAAACTATTTCAAAGTAAATGAAAATAACTGTAATCAAAATGACTTTGTAAGATGTAAAGTGACGAGGGCAGGTGCCAGCCTGGTACCAGCTCTTCAGTCATATGGCATTCTACTGTGGGAAACAGCTGGACTGTGATTTATGAATGAGGGTTCGTTAAAGAAACATCACTATTACCCTGCATGGACGATTGATCTGGTGGGAAGCCACCTAAGCTGAAATCCAATGTAAGGCAGATTTCTGGCCTTCTGAAATAGCACTGTCAGCTTCCTTGAYAAGGGAGCAACTTGTGTTATAAATAGTCACAGCAAGTAGACAGTGAAATGAGTTGAAAATGTAACTGCCTAAACCTGGTGTGCTGTTTAGAGCAAGTCACGTACTCTTGGCTTTATCTATCCTAACATTAAATACCTGAAAGGTAAGCTGTTATCATAAAATTAGTATGCCTCCAATAAAAAAGATGGAAAGAAGCATATAYATTCCATACTAGAACTTTGGATGGGATCACTTATGACTTGAAAGTGCATTTTTTCTCTATTGACAACCATTTTGTTTGTCAGCCTGAGATGCTTATTTTCAGGAGCTTAGATAACATGAAATGAACATCTATAATTTAATGATGTTCTAGTTCATTTCTGAGCAGCAACAGGTTTTATACAAAAGTATGACTTGAAAAAGCTACTTTAATGAGTGTTAACAATATAGSACATCAGATAACATGTTTGGAAATTATCAAGTCACGGTGATGAAAATTTTATTAAAAGTAAAAAAAAAACAAACAAACAAAAATTGAAGAAAGCTTTTCTATTTTCCAGTGTACAGTCACTAAATTTTGTATTTAGATTCTATCTATTTGAAGCAATATCTTTTCTACGGAATTCAAATTAAATTGAATTGATACTTTTGGTGGATCTCAACTGTTATAGTAGTACAAGCAACAATCATGAGTTTGTAAATGTATGGATCTTTCTATTGATAACTGTCAGCAGAGTTCTTTAACATTATTATGAATAAAATGTTTAAAAGTCACAGATATTTTTTTCAAAAATATATTAAATGGTAGTTACTGCTACACAAGGTAGTAGACATCAACTTCCCCAAAAAAACACAAACAGAAAACCAACCAAACAAAAAAAACCCCAAAGCTCTTATTGTTTAGTCCTAGTTTTTGTTGGGGTTGTGTGCATATTCATGAATCCACATGGCTCTTTGTGTGTGTGTAAATTTATTCCAAATGTAGCAACTATGGGCACCATTTCTGTTTTGTCATGAGCCTGGATCCAAGATCTTTTCCAGATAGCATTTTTTTCATTCTTGAGGAAGAAGTTTAAGACAGGTCAAGTACATCCTGAAAATTCCTGTTTAATTCTTAAGGAAGTCTAGATRATTACTTTATATGGGCATTTACATAGCAGAAGTCTAAAGTTATTGAGGTTAATCTCACCCTATGCATATGTTTGAGGAAAGATGTTACACTTGGTTTCAATACAAATGGCAGCAAAATCTTGCATATGGAGCTCCAATAGACAGTTAAAGAAACTGTGATTTTCGACTTGATTTCTTTATACCTTACTATTCTTTTATTTACATATGTTGAAATGCAAGGGACGAGTCTTTAATTTGTTGTATTTTGGGAGTAGAGCACTAACTACCTTAATAATTATATTTTGGACATTAAACACCTTAAGAGCAAGCAGCCTGATTTTCTTTCTGAACCAAATTTTTCATAGCGCTTTTGTGGACCTTTGGGTTTTTGACCAGAGAAGTGTAGTAAGACATCAGAAAAAGCAAAAATATTTCAAAAGTAGTTKTAGTTGTGTGTTTTCAGGCTTACCAGTTTTCTGTATACAGTTGTTGTTTGTTTTATACGGTTTTGTATAAGTTCCAATGGTTTCTCCCCGTACCCCCATGTTATACCCTTCTGGTCTACCCCAGTGATTGGCGGGTAGCAATCACAATTAAGAGTCCTGTCCATCACTCTGCCGCCTCGCCCTGATGTCCAGAAAGTTCCAGTGAGGAGGTCGAGTGATTGGCAAGGCCTCGGTTCTCCCCTCCCCTTTTTATATATTTTTTTACTGTCTGTCCGTTATGTTCTGGGTCACTCCCCCTCCCTTGGGATTGGTTCCAAGTTGCTCCCATCCCATTTCCCCACCTCTATACTTAAGGGACTGCACCAGAAAGAAATCACCCTTTTTGTGAGTCTTTCTGGGTGTGTACGAGTCCCACAGGGGTTTAATAAACACCAATTGAAACTCTCACGAGGGTCCTCCCTTCTTCCTCACCGCTGCTCACGCTTCTGCCGGAGGCAAAAACCCACTAGATACAAAACTGAATTTTTACTGCAGCGCCTGTGCAGAGCCAGCCGGGAAYRGGACRYGAGGTCCCYGAGAAGCACAGAAGTGCCGCARGTAGTKACACAAAAAATTACATATTTTCTGTTTACAGATGAAAAGCTGCCTATTATTGATGTAGTAAATGGTTTTTTTGAATGGATTTATTTCTCAGCTGCACTGACACCTCAGAGAAAAAGAGAATAACATGCAAAAAACAAGCAATAAAGCATCAATCATTAAAACACATAAGGACTGGAACACCTCAGCCACTTATTACAAACCACTTCTCCATGGCTGTGMAAGACATAAGATTTAGTCTCTGTAGAACTAAATTAAATAAATTTATAAAATTTAAAATTCAGGGGATGTTTCTGATAGTTGTATAGCTCAGATACATAGTACTAGTATCCCAGCTTATGCCCAAGACTAGATTATGACTATTTTGTAATCAAGTATTAAACTTTACAAATTTTATTTTTCTATAACTTCATTAGGTGAAAAACATCATTTAAATAGATACAGTTGGGAATGTATCACAAGRGCTGTCAAAATAGCACACGACTGCAACTGAGACAAAACCCTAAGTAATCTGATATCATGGCTGACTCCATTTTCAGCCAGGGACTTCCTGAAGTCCTTTCTTCTTGRACTATCAAAGAATGCTATTCAGTTCTCATGAGAACAATACTTTCTTATTCCTTCCCATTCCTAATATTGCCCAGAATTTCTATAGTTCAGAAATACTTTCTGCTTATCTGAACTCTGTCATGAGATACCTATTCTCTGTTCTTCCTCTACAATGTAAACTGTGCCAGGCAACATTACAGACAGAATTGTCACTGAAATCTATAAATCTACAAATTCACACATTACTATATTCTCTACATGGCAAACAGTCAGGCATTTTCCTTCTTAGGAAAGCATCCTGTATTCTATYCTTGCATTTACTTTTCCACATCCTTATGAACCCTTTTACAATATTTGCTTCAGGGAAGTTCATTTTGAGAATGTTATATCAAAAGGGGAGGAGAATTACACAAAGGTCTGTAAATTAAGTGTCGTTCAACATCACGACAGCACCTTGAAACCTCTCAACAGTGAAAATTTAACAATTGAAGGAAATAAAATAGGATGAAGTTGAGACCTCTGTGAGGAGTCTTCATCAGTACATGGTAGAAATAGGTCCTGACACATGCACAAGGGAGGACAATATTATTTTCAAGAGGCAACAAGAGTCAGAACACCCAAGCACCTCTAAGAGGATATAAGAGAATCTGTGTATGAAGAGGAGCTGAGCTGAACCCTGAGACACAGGTGGCAAAATTCTGGATGGAAAAGAGCTACTTAAGACAGATTATTTAATATAGACTTTAAAGTCTTTATTCAGTTGCTTCTGCTGTATTCAAATCCTACTTGTTTTAGGTTATGATGTGTACAAAGACGAAAAGGAGTGTGAAACCAGCGCTAATATGGTCGAAGCAAAAGAAACAATTCTGGTGCAGCCTCATCTGAAGTGCTGTATGCAGTTCTGGACACCACAACAAAAGAAAGATATAAAGGTATTAGAGAGAGTCCAGAGAAGAGCCATGAAGATGGTAAATGGCCTAGAGGACAAGCTGTACAAGGAGTGGCTGAGCTCACTTGATTTCCTCAGCCTGGAGAAGAAGAGTCTGAGGGGAGGCCTGATTGTTGTTTACACCTTCCTCACAAGGGAGAATGAAGAGGCAGGCACCAATCTCGCTCATGACCAGTGACAGGACCTGAGGGAATGATTCGAAGCTGTTTCAGGGGAGGTTTATCTTGTATATTAGGAAAACGTTCTTCAGCCAGAAGGAGGTTGGGCACTGGAACAGGCTCCCCTGGGAWGTGGTCACAGCACCAGCCTGTCAGAGTTCAAGAAGCATTTGGACAATGCTCTTAGACACATGGTGTGGTTTCTGGGGCTGTCCCTTGCAGTGCCAGGAGTTTGACTCAATGATCCCAATGGGTCTTTTCCTACTCAGGATATGCTAAAAACACAGTTTAATAGCACATACAGAGAAAAGGCATTAATCTGTGGGTTCCCTCTGAAACATTTCTGTCTTGATGCTATCAAATTGTGGGCTCACACTATACCTTCCTGATCTTCCTGTCAGGTCCCTTTCCCCAGTTTCCTATGCCTTTGTTGTAGAAGTTCTGATTTAGATTATTTTAATGTTCTTGTCCTGAACTTTATCCTGAAAGATAACCTAACACCTGCTGAAAGAATTATGTACTGGTTACTAGAGATGGAAAAATGATTTTCTAAGAATAACTACACTCTTAAGCTTTCTTACACCTTTCATTTTTATTTATCATRTACTAAATGGTGTGAACATCTTTTTGCATGGTAGAATTTTTTATTCATGATAAATCCAGTATTGGAGAGATGCACAAACAGCATAGACTCTTTAAAAAAATATTTGAAAGAATTGCATAACCTGTAGGTTAGGTAATTCTTAGCTCTGTCTAAGTGGTTTTGTATGTAAGTTTTCTGTATATTGAGTGACRCATTTAACAAACTCTGAAAGATCTTTCTAATTTCTTGCTACCATGCATGCATGGACAAAATCAGTCAAGCAGGAAAATAAAGAGATAATGARAAACTAAGAATCTATTTGCATTCCCAAGGGGATCTGTGCATTCAGATATGATATTTCCACTCTAACTTTAGTAGTTAAAAGGAAGATTTCACTTGAATGTCTGGATGAAGGATTATTGATCCAGAAGAAAGGAAAAATAAGAAAGAAGCAAAATTACCTTCTTACCCATAGATTCAAAAAGTTTAAAACTAGATATTTTTTTCCTAAAATTCTCCATGTAAACCAGACCAAACCAGACCAAACCAGATTAAACCAAACCAAACTGTAAAAAGAAAAAAAATCATTAAATGGGATATGCAGGAAGAAGTTGTTGTGCATAAGATAGGTCAGGGKTTTTTTTGAACAGATGGATAAACTGACAGATACTTGCAAATTTCCATGTTCATAGTTAAAACAAGAGTTTGCTTTTCTGAAGAAGTAAAGAGGTTGGAGATTTTCAGGATTGTGAAGTAACTTATTTCTATTTAAGAGCCTAAAAAATTTTTTTTTTAACCACCTAAAAGATGTGAAGATTTACTAGTTTTTTTAGTTATTTAAGTACACTTACATTTATAGACAGTCACTGCAACAACTAATCAAAAGTGTGGAAACAGCAACTGAACTTGAATGACTTCAATTACACACCTTAAATAGATGCCTAAATACCTTTGTATTTAATCCAGTATGTTATTTGTTGTGATGTTTCTACATATTGAGGTAAAAGCTTCTCTTTAATATCCTGCTTTTAGAGAAACCATTTGTTAATCACTTGATGTAATAGCAACTTCATTGAAGACTATGCTAAAGCTTACTGATGTAATTTCTGAAAAAGAGTAAAGAAATGAGAAGAACTTTTATCTGTTCATTCTGATCTAATGTCAGTAATGTGGAGGTGGGCAAACCAAATTTTTTTATATGAGAACATAATTTTAAGATTAGATCACCTAAGATGGCATTAAACTCCTTCAGTTAGATAAGAGATGCACTAAATATTGTAGTATGTTCATAGCATAGAGGAACAAGCTTTTATTCTTTCACAGGCTACTCTTCCCCTGTATTTGGCCCAAATTACACTCTTGTCTGGCTTCTAAAACTGTAAACTTCTCAGTTTTCAAAAGTCTTTCTTTTCATCCAATTTCTTCAACTAATGAAAAAAGTGGTTGGTGACATATTTCTGTTCTATTCAGCTGTACAGGAGGTATTTACAGCACGTATTTGTCATAGAGTTTTGCTAAATTAAATGTAACATGCAGATTATGCACATCAAAAAACACCTTTCTAGTGACTAAATACATCCATGTTATTCAGAGTACAAGCATGATACTATTGGTTCCTTTATGAAGTCTGGCTTTCTAGATCAGTTAAACATCAAACATCCCTACTTTGTCACAAAGTGTTTTTGTAATAAACAAAGTAAATCACTCAGATTTTATGTCTTCTGCATGTTATGGAAATTTTCTGTAAAGACTTTGGTGACGCCTCGTGGAAAACTTTGAAAGTTCCTTTTTTTTTTTTTCCAAGTAGTTCTGCAAATATTATCAAGTATTTGTTTTCCTTTCTTATTGTAAGATGCATTATCTAAGACAACAGATGATGTCTATGTGATGAGTAGTTCTCATCACAGGTAATAACTAAGGTAAGRTTAAGTAACTCAGTATTTGTTCATGATATATATTCTGAGTTATGATATACCCTATTATTTAATTCCTTTTATTATTTCAGGCAAGGAAGAGGGCATTAGTGGCAGTATTTTCCATTTTGGTCATTGTAGTTGAGAATGTCTTTGTCAGTCTTAAAACAATGTATCAAGCCAGGAGCACCCCTAGAGGAACAGAACAAWTTTTTCTTATCCTTCCCTCCCCTGCACCCCCACCTTATCCCTCCCCCAGTTATGAAATAAAATAACTTTATCATTTGACCGTGTTGGTAACCCCGTAACACAATCTCTGTGTGTGTGGGCTAAACATCAGATATGGCACAGTTCCAGGTTATGCTTGAACCTTTTACTCTCTAGTGTGCACTGTTTTCATATCTTTCTGTTAATTATATTTTTCCTTAGATGACAGCTGAGTGGTGAAAAGGAAGGGTGAAGGCTTGTGGGAGTAGGAGTGGGCTGTTTAAATGTGATTGGAAGGAGCTTAACTCTGCATAAAATTATGTACCTATGTTGGGCCAATTTACCACCCATGTACTTTTTTACAYGTGACTGAAAAAGAGAGACTGGAAGGTGCGAGGAGGACTATAAAATTAAATACTGTAAAGATATCAATTAAGAAAGAATTTAAAATAAAAAGWTTTTTTTTTTCTTTCTAACCCAAAGAGGAWAATGTTCCAGGGAATCAAAATTCTAAATGTTGTCTATTTCTTTATCTCTAAGCATTCTTTACTGGATACTCTCAGTGCAATGTGGGTGGCACTGCAGTTTAAAGGTATGGTATGAGAGCTCTTTATTTTTGTATGTGGATTTGTTCAGAAATGAGAATAGTGGGTTCCATGAACGATCTTATRTCAAACCTAGATGTAAAAATATAAGGTTTTCTAAATGTAAATCAATGCACTGTATTTTGTTTTCTTCTACCCCTCCCCTGTGCCCACTCCTGATCAATGAAACAATGGAAGAAAAGAGAGCAGGAAAACATTGACAGTCTCTTCACAATGAAGGAGAATTTTACACTTAAAGAACAAATGCACGTTACATTTCTAGTACATCACATATTCCCTAAAATTATACTGTTTAAAAACAGGATTTGAGATTGTGAGTACAGATAGAATTTTCTGAGAATTTACAAGTAAATTTGCTTCTTAGTATGTGAGTATATTTGAAAATTAGATCAAAAACTTTAATTCTTTCTCATTAGAATTCACAAAATATCAGAAAATTCACAAAACTTTTAAATAATAAAATAGTTCTTCAGCCCTGCTACTTAGAAAAATCCCATTGAATGTTGTTACACAGGTATTACCTATAATTTGAGTACTCATTTTAGGATTACATATTTGTTCCATTTCTAGTGTTTTATATAAATGAAAATTTAGCTTCAGTGACTTGAAAGATTGACTACTTTTTTCTTCAAAATGTCACCTAATTTAACTGTTGAACACAAGATCAGTACTACTTTTGAGGAGATATGTAGGCCACCTTTTGTTTGCTTTGAAATTCTTTCCGTTTATACTCTTTCCTTCTTTCAGATACATTCCCCAATTCAACTTTTCTTATATAAGGAAAGAGAGGTCTAGTTAGTACATTTTTTTTTTCTGTACTTAAAGAAGGAAAGCAAGTATTATATACCCCAAAATTTTAATTTAATTCCCATAGATGCTCATTAGCCCAGACCTGGAAGGCTAGAACATTTATCCTGTTGATTTCAAAGGTTACAGAATTTCAAGTTCTGTCTCTTCTTGCATAAATAGGTGAAAATGAGAAAACTCTACTCCAGTCAGTAGTTCAAAGATAGCTGATTGGGTTTTACAGAGCAACAAAACCAGCAATGCCAGTCTGTGAGCTCAATTCAAGTTTCCTTTGACAAAAGCATCAAGGCCAGCTGAGTAGAATAGAAGTGATAAGAATAAAATTATCTTTCATATTATCCATTTGTTAATCTTACCTGTTATCTGCCACAGATTGCTAGTAGCAGGAACTTTACAAAAAAAGAGTAAAGGCACAGTAAAAGTAAAATCCTCAAATATTTTGGTAGAAAAGTTCACCTGACTAATTGGTTTCTTAATTCAGGTTTTTCTAGGTATTGTGATGAAAGACATAAGTGTTTTCTTATGAGTTTTCAGAATACACAAAACCTTAGGTCTTTTATCTGGAGGAATCAATGGCCATATTCCCTTGCTTAGAATCATGCATTTCTTCAGTTTGACTGTAATTCTGATTAGGCTTCCCCCCTTCAGCTCTGTGTTTAGAGCTACTCTAGAGTAACTTGCCAGAATCAATAAGGATACCTGATGCCATTCCCATTTTTGACCACAGGTACACTCTTCAGGTYTTTGGCATACTGAGAATTCAGTAAATTTGAATAAATGCTACTTGCAGGTCTTGTGGGATGAAGTTTTCACTTGTCATTATTCTTTAACATGTCTTTTTGACACTTATCATCCATGATGCTGATGATGCTACTCATTTCCAAATCAAAAGTATYAAAGCTACATTAGACTTAGTGAAAAGGCTTAATATCATAACATGTTATTTCATCAATAATCTCTTTATTACATCCTAAACAGCCCCAGATTGATTAATATCTTTTCTTACTGTTTATTTACAAATTAATCTTACAACTTGAATTAGTACATTTTTCCTAAAAAGATCTTGATGAAACACTCCAGTAAGTTACAAAAATATGATGTRTACATTTCTTTTTTGCAATTTTACAAAATTGAGTGTCTAATTTATTGGTGATTTTACATGATTTTTATCATAGGTTTGACTTAGTTTTCTATGTCTATCTGGTTTAGAGTTGCTTTGCACTAGGCAGGAAACCATGTGCTTTAGTTCTGTTTCAGGCGATCTACCTAATATTGATAGCTATATTGAGTTAGGAGCTTTCCTGGGTAAAATGGCTGGTTGAATTAAAGACAAAGGAATTTGCTTCAGCAATGAGAAACCTGGTTAAAATACTGACCTCAGAGTAACACTAAACAGACACTATCAAGTGCAGTCTTCATCAATTAACTGGGGGAAATCATGGTCTCTAAATTATAAATATTCATAGAACATGCCCACGTAACATGTTCGTGAATATTTTTTCATTTCTAGCATAGTAGCCCTATAAAATAAGGAAAAAGACCTAATCAAYTACAGAACAAGAAAAGGAGCTGGAAATAATGCACAGAATTTTGAAAATCCAAAACTAATAAACCAAGCCAATATGTGCGTACACACTTAGGTGTGTTTTCAAATAAGACTCATCTTTAGCACTGTCTTAGCATATTCAGGTACTAAATCAGTGAGAATGCAGTAATGCAAGTTTATTYTCATTGTCAGTTCTGCCTCCCTCCTCCTGCTACCATTTGTTCATTGTATATACAAACACAGGAAAGCTCCGAGCTTGGAAAATAAGGTTTTTTTGATGTCCAGCAGAAACAGTGCCATCCAAATCAGTTATGAGATTTTGTTTTGCCATACTTATTAAATTTTCTCGCCAGGTTTCTATGTCCTGCATGCTCAGCAATGGCCAGCTCTTCACTTCCATAAAACAACATCTAAGCTCCATAAAGGATCCATTTTCTGTAGAATCCTAAATACGGTCCTTACACAGAAGAAGCACACAGAGGAAGCACTTTCATCAGGCACCATCTGATAAGAACATCATAGAAACCTCATCTGTTCCTCTGGTGGGGGTGGTTAGTATCTTTAGCCCAGCCATGTAGAACTGTGATAATTGAGGTGTCTCAGCTTGGTCACAGTCAGTGTCATTCTTATGCAGTTTGTTAGCCAGTGGGACTAATACAGCTGTATTGCACTAAAAGTCAGATTGTACCAGAATGCACAGAAGAATCACTCAGAAAAAAGTTTTGATGCTTTGCTCATCTAGTCATTTCTACTTTCATGCTAATAACTGTTGCCAGAGATTTCTTTCACCTTTTCTCTAACCTTTTTCTGCTTTTGCTTGTTAAGATTTATTTTCTTTTACTGTTTCTTGGAGTAAAAAGTTTTCATGGAAAGTATGAGTTATGATAAAACTTTCTAGGCTTTAGGGTGAAATTATTAATTATAAAAGGCCACTACAAATAATAGAACATGGGCTTAGTGGTTCAGTTAATCATCTCAGGAGTGAGCAAAATTTTAWTGTCTACACTAAGTTATTTAAAGCAAGAATGAAGTTTGGCTCTTCCTAAAGTCAAGGTAGTATTCTCATGCCTCAATGTCTATGAAGGAATTATCTGCTTAGTGATAAATTTCAGTTTTTTGCTGGTGGAAAATGAAAATAAATTTCAACATTTTGACATTTTATATACTAAATCGAATTCTTGTTTCCCTGATGGTGTTTATATTTCTGATGAAATTTACTTATTTACTTCCCACAGCCCAAACTTATGGTGATCTCCTGCATTCTGACGGCWCAAATACTTAGTTGTTTATTTTTGCCTTAAAATAAATCAAATAGTGTTGTTTTATGTTTGAAATCTAATGCAGCTCACAGATTTTTCTGATGTAAATTTTCACAAATACTCCTTTTCTACGAATCCAGATAA
This sequence comes from Mixornis gularis, assembly GCA_003546035.1. Classification (NCBI taxonomy): domain Eukaryota; kingdom Metazoa; phylum Chordata; class Aves; order Passeriformes; family Timaliidae; genus Mixornis; species Mixornis gularis. Next base: position 3,088,436 of record QVAJ01000040.1, on the reverse strand, counting down.
AAAGTGATATTCACAACATTCTCCTTGTAGAATTGAARAAGAGAAATACAAAAATACTTGACATGAGCAGATGAAATATCAGATTCTGTTGAAATATATCTAAGGCATAACTCCTACCATTCAGCTGACAGCTATATTTCATTTTCCAGTTCCCCAAACAAAGGCAAACTGTACAGATGAGATCAGCAGCAAGCAAAGAGGGTTTATTTCCTTAAACAAATTAACATTTCGAATGACCAAAAGTATCCCCAACAATCACTAGCTGCTACTTCATAAGACTCCATGGTTTCTGTGTTGTATCTGCCACCTTCTAATGCCATGGATATCTCACAGGAACTCAAATTACTCTTGAAGCTTGTCTTTAGGCAACTGGGTCTGTAAACTTTTCTTTTTGACCAAGCTTACCACACAAATATAAGCCTGAAATAGAATTATTTTGTACCATACGCAGTTAGATCATATGAATCTTTCAGGTGCCCCTTATCAGTGCAATTTCGTTCTGTAAATGTTACTATGATGTAAATTTATTGTAAGTAGATTATGTTTATTACATATTTTGGTTATTTAACTTTTCTAATTAACATCAATAATTCTACTGGTAATTCTTATAACCACAATGATATATGCTTCAAAACTACCTTTGATATCTACATGTTGGCGTAGAAAGTTGGCAATTGAAATCAAAATCATTAGTTAGTATTTGAAAGTTATGTAAACTGCCATGATATCATATTTAAGTAACAGTACCAATTTTCATGGCATCTGAGAACTCAGAAAGGCTGCCAATCTTCAAATGAATTCTCAATGCCAAAAAGAAAGTGCAATTTATAGTTGCTGAAACATAAARCATCTGCTGTGTTCTATATTATTTTTCTACATTCTTTTTTGCTATCAATTCTTTCTTTACATCAGATGCAAAAGCAGGGGTTTTCAAATATTGTTCTTACCAAGCTTTGAGGAGAAATGTCTCAGTTCAGAAAATCATACTTATGTTTTGGGGTTTTTTTGCTTTGTCTTTCTCTTGCTTTACAAAGAGGGTTGCACAGAAATTATTTCTGAACTGTCTTATAAGTCTTAGAATACGAGTTTCCTGTGTTGCCTGGGAAACAGCTTTAGGTAAACCAAAAAAACCCCAAAACCACATTTAGTTTGGTATAAAAATGTTGACTTAGAGAACTATACTTTTATAAATATAGAGTTTTAAATATGTTGGCACTTATTATGCTTGTGCAACTGATAAAATTCATACAAACAGGGTCATCTTTATATTATGAAGCTTTCTCGTGGGYCCTTTGCCAGAAAAGCATGAAATAACATTATGGACTCCCTGGACAACTGCCATGGAATTTTCCACCAGGCAGTTTTTGAACTGATTATGGATCCTTCATAACCTACAGAGAAGTTCAAAGGGATCATTAATTACAGTAAAATCAGGATGAAAATTGCAAGCATCTGCCTTTAAAAAAGCATCAAGATCAAATGAATCACAGACTTATCAGTTAACCCAGCTTCAGACCRAGCACTATGAAACTCAGAGGTGCCATAAGAATTTCTTTGCAACTCATCTCAGGTCAGGTGTTCCTCTCACGACACACTTTACTTGCCTGATTGTTAGCATCTCACGTCTTTTAAAATGCTTTAAAGCATACCTTCCTTAAGCCCCCTGAATATCTTTTATCCTGTTTACACTTTCTTAGTACCTTTGGCCATTTTAAATAGCATCAGACAAGAAGATTTAGGTAGCTGAATAGATCCCAAAGTCAAAATATTAAGAAGACTTTGGAGCCATTAGACTTCATTTCAGAGATCTGTTAATTTTATGGTGGGTATGCAGGAATCATTTAGATCACCCATGAACTTCTCCTCACCTGTAGCTGCATCATGGAGTCACAGAAAGGCTTGGATTAGAATCCATACTAAAGATCATCTAGTTCCAAATCCCCTATCATGGGCAGGGATACTTTCCACTAACTAGACCAGGTTGTTCAGAGTCCCTCCAATCTGACCTTCCATACTTTCAGAGATGACACATCCACAACTTCTGCAGGAAATCAGTCTCAGTGTCTCCCTTTTTTCAATAGCTTCTGTGGATTTCTTGGATATCGTAATGGCCTTTTACCTTCAGTCTCTCAAAGAAAAGATTTTCATGTCTGGTTCCATCAGGGGATTATGGCTGGTGAAATTTGGCCAATTCCACTTACCTGGTGGGAACATATACATGGGAATCATTTCAGATACATCACAGTCCTCACTCTTCCCTGCTGGGTGCATTATGATGTGACAATGTCTGAAGGTACAGTTGAATGGATGTATGYGGACAGAGGAAAGGTTGTCTGGACTCTGATGTATCTCCATGCTGGGCTGATGGGGCTGAAGGCCTTCTAAAGTGAATCTGGTTCATGACCATCTTGCTTGGAGCATATGTCGAGTGAATATGAAACTTTTTACATATACATGTGTGTACTTATGCCCTCTTCATTTTTATAACGAGTTGTGACTATGCTGGAATCTCTTAAAAAAAAAAAAAAAGTGTGAAATAATGGGAGACCTTCATTGGTTTTAGAAAATGAGTTCATAAAAGCCCTTAGAACATGTGTTTTTCAATTGCTGTTGACACCCTTAAAACATTTGTGATGTCATGCATAATTCCTATATGAAAAGCTATTAGTTTTAGTTAACATTTTTAATGTGTGCATCACACTAAATGATTTTTTCACCTGGTYCAGGATGCAAGCATGATACCATAAAGTAAAAAAATTCTTGTCAAGAAAATTTCAGAATGCTGTAGAGGTATTCAAATGTAGTGCTTGTTGTTCATAAACTTACCTGTGACAAAATATAGGATTTGTTTTCCATTTTTAAAAAATTTAAGTCTACTCATTAGTTTCAATGTGCTCATTTTTTTACTATTCTTGCAATGTCATCTGTGTGGGACTATATGTAGTGTCTATTGATGTGTGAGGGAGGATGTAGAGCAAAGAAATACAAAAGCACTTGAAACACTTTACTATTGCAAGAAGTAGCAAAATACCACACTTTCTGGTGACCAAACTGGCTACCGGTTAACATATTGCTACTCACCAGACTTGCGTAAATATTTTTAAATGCTCCCACTAATGATTTATTGTGTTCTCACCCATCAGTGTATTAAAATCATATATAGAAAAGTCCAGAACTTGTTGTCTTACATGATATTAATTATGTCCATAAAATTTCTAAGAGTCAACCTTGATTAAGTACTTTCTGCACTATTAGCTATAATAAATCTAATATAAAGTTAACTTTAAGTATGATTTATAGGTACACAATTATGGGGCAGAGTTTCCAACTCTTTTAAATTTTTTTAATTTTTTTTTTATTGGTTAGTAAATTAACATCATGCACTTTATGATGAATGTGAAAGATATCCAGAAATTCAGTAAACTCACTTTCATTGTAGTTGCAGGTCACAAATATGTTTGTTTCAGGGTGAGAAAAAAAAAATTCCATTCCGCTACCAAGGAGACTGGATCTTTTGTCAATATTTTATTGGCTCAACTAATGTACAAATTGTAACAATATTGTTAGAGGAGGAAACCAGGAATAATCTTTTGTTGTACAGAAGGTGTACTGCAAGGTAAGTGCAATGCCCAAAATTTAGTACTCTGGACAAAGTAGTAACAGACAGAAAATTTCCTATAGGAAGTTGTAGTCAAGATTGCTCCATAGCCCTCTTTTAAGCAAAAAAAAAAAAAACAAAACAAGTCAAGCCCTTATTTTGCTATACAAACCAAAATATATGATGTGCTTGCTTACATATATATATATATATATAAAGATTTTGACATTAAAATGAAACATAAAACATAATAAAAATATTGTTATGATTATCCAGAATTTTCCTTCTAAATAAAAACATATTTTTCTGGATTTTTTGAGATTTGATTCACATTTGGAGATATCTATAATTATGTTTGAATAGACTAAATAAGGCAATTTCATACACATATATCTGTTGCCAAAAATTAGGTGAGATCAATTGAAAACAATTAAAACTGGAGGTATGAATCATCTGCTGTGGACACTGCATCTGTACAGCTAGAATGAACTTAGTATCTATCTGTATGGGTTATGAGAAATGTCCTTTGCCTTGGTTTGCAGTAATTTGCTTTGCCTTTTGCTTAGATTTAGTAGGTTTGACATCTCAGAATGTTTCTGTCTTTGTAAAGCATAATATGTACTACAGTTTTCTATGAAAGATTGTTATAATAATGATATAGCTATATTTTCTACTAGTACTAATATTTACCATGGGGGAAAATCAATCCCTTTTCCTTAGACTGTCCAAATGATAGGTTTTGTATAAAACACAACAAGATGAGAGTATCGGTAAATATAAAGGTTTATTAATTAATAATTCTGRTATTTTCAATTTTACTGAGAATAAGTCGAAGACATTAATACATTCATTTTCATTGTCTAGACCTAGAGTGCAAGTAGGCTCAGCAATCTTAGGAAATTAGGTAGTTTATCTTTATCTTTAGTGTAGCACTAGACCTTTAGGAAGAACTATGGTCCTTGGGTGTCCCTCCAGTCTTGAAAAAGCATGGCTGTGAATGCAGATGAACAGACTGAGCGTGTATGAGGGCACAAAGACTTGTTACAAAGAGCAACACATAAAGAAATTGGCATCAGAAACATGAGAGTCCTTGAGGACTGTGGAGAGACCATAACAGGAATAGTATTGTACTTAACATTATTTGTTTCCTGCGCCTTGGGCAGAATAATTTTGCCGCCGATCTGTTCAGTGAGAGAGACAATATGATTCTCTCAAGCCCTTTCACTTGTACTGTAAGATTCAGCAACTTGTTAGAAACTTTTTCCCTATTGAAATCACCACATATAGGTAATACACTACAGTAATAATTATTTTTTAAATAAAGTTAAAATTAATAAGATGATGATTTCACAACAGAACACTTTAAAGTTTTGCTATTCATCTTTTGTCTTCAGCCATCTAGACCTCTTAAACTATGATTTGGAAGTAGTCTGTAATATAAACCCATTATTTTGGCCTGAGAATCCAGTCAAAARTTCAGGTTTCAATACTCTATTTCCAGTAGGAGAAATTGATTAATTTGAATCACGAGTTRCAATTATTGTTGTTTATAAAAGAGATACAAAGGGTTTTTTTTCTTTTTATTCATGATTCCGGGACGGCTCAAGGAACAAGGGATATCACTTCTATTTCCTGTATCTTTTCTACTAATAAGCATATCATTCCCCAAAAGCCTTCCCCCTGCCCTGAATTCTACTGCTACTACTGGACTTCTGCTACTAATGCTACTAATGGACATTTATCCATTATTGTTTCTCTGCTGAAACTTCAACTCATGGACCTACAGGTAAACTTGGAAATTCTCACTGCTATTCTCATTCCATTTAGATCATATTCTTGAGCAGATTTTTTGTACCTTTCTTGAGAATGAATGTTTGCCTAACAGGGATATTTGAGTTTCAGAAAACATTATCTTTTCTGGAGTATTAAATGAGGAACATTGATTATGAACATTAGTTTCAACAGTATTTTATTTATCACAAAAAAAAGAGCTCTCTTTATATTTCCATGGCTGAGTTACCAGCTGCAGCTGGGCTTACTAGTATGTAACTGGAACAAGTAATCAAGGAGGCTGCATTAGGCAGGCTCAAATCATTAGCTCAATCATTATCAAACTTCTGGGAAGAAATGGCCTATTTCCCTTAGCAGTTTTCCATAAAATAGCTTGGCACAGTTCCTAGTTGAGTGATTTTCAGGTACTGTTAACAGTACAAATGTGCAGATGTGGCTGCTCACTATAAGGTGCAAACAGAAGGCCCAAATATCGTTATACAGTCTGGAGTCATGTGGTGACAAATTATCTGGTTTTGTTTYATTAGAACTCAAAAGTGTGAATCTATAGTTATGATAAATAGCTCAGTTAGGACTAGAAGTGGAAGCCAGCATCTGGAAGATTCAGTGTTGTTCCTATCTTTCTCTTCATTGCTTTAACCACAGAATGAGTGGCCTCCCCTCTTTCTATTCACTTTTTGCCCTTTCCAACCCACATGCTGACGAATGTCATAAAAAGAGCTGACAGTATCTGTATTTAGACTTGTGCTAAGATGTAGGGAGCTGACTAAAGTGGAAGAGTCCAGTGGATATGTCTGAAATGCCTTCTGAACTGAATCTATACTCAGACTTAGCCCTTGTAGTACTGTGGGACAATCCTGTACTTTATATGCATTATCCTCTACTTATAGTTCCTGTTACGGTCGTGTCTCCACTGTGAACAGTGAAATTAGCTAATCAATGACCACATATTTTGATGGGTCTGGAGTGACCAATCTCAAACTGACTAGCTAGCTGTCTGTGAGATGATCCCTGTAAGATTTAGTTATCATGTCTCTACACATCAGACAGTGTTTTAGTCAGGCTCAGACTGGGATATCAATGTAAAATTGTAAATACTTCCTGCTAAGCTACAAATACACTTTAAAGACAATAGCGATATCAATTTCTGGTTTGGATCTTAAGTTCATAATTTCTTTTGGCAGTGCTGATGTTACTAGTGATTCATTTCTCCCTAGTCTACCTGCATGACATATGGTTCTATTACTTACTTCCCACCCTYTTCTTTGTACTTGGTGGCATCAATCACCTTATACTTAATTGAAAAGTCATTGTGGCATATCTTGTAAAGGAGTTGGTGGAAGTTTATAATAGGTAAGAGAACTTCTGTAATGAGAAATTAGACACCTTGCTCATATTTAGACATTTCAGACAGCTAGTGCTGAGTTCAGCGGATCAAAATAGGCATCTGTTGCCATTCAAGATGTTATTAGTGTCGTTCTTCTTTTCCTTAAATAAAGAAAACAGATTTTCAGATGGTGATGTTTAGTGTCTATCAGCTCCATGAAGATGTCTCAGACATTTTCAGGTATTGTCAGTGTATAGAGAAACACACAGAATTCCTTAATTTAGATAAAGTTAATGTTACACAGCATCATTTCCAATTGTCCTTTTGTTTAGTTTATTTTACTTTGGTTGTAAATGAATGATTGCCCCAAGATTCATTTTCATTATTACTGTTGCTTGTTTGTGGATACTGCCATTGATGTCTGTATATTTTCTTAAGTTAAATAAACAGCAGGAACAGTTTTTGAAAAGTGCATAAATAAGCTGACACTTGTGAAAATATGGAAATGTACCAATGTCTTAATTAATGGATAACTAGATAAATATATTAAATATATTTCCAACAAATTGCTTTACCTTCTAAATAAACTTTAAAGGAACCTATGCTGACTTCAAAGTTTTCTCATAAAAAGAATCATCAAGTGAAGGAACATCAAGGTAAACATGAACTAGATATTTGTAGCTAACACAAACTTATCACCTACCAATAGGCTAAATTCTGAACYTTTATACTAAATGAACTTCCCTTTTTTTGTGCATGCAAATACAGAGAGTGGTGACTTCTCTACCATGCCAGATGAAGGAGAAAAACATCAAAAAAGTTAGGGGCACAAAGTTATCATTTTTTCTTGGGTTAGTTGCATTCCCTAGTGATTCCACTGAGTGATGGAGGTTTCATGTAAAGATCAATGACACTGAAAACTGGTTTATAACTCAGTGTGACAGCTAGTATAGTCTCAGAATTGCTTTGTTGTAATCCACCCTGTCTTTCTCAGTTAGCAAACATTATCCCAAGTACAATTATGCCAAATATAGGCAAAACAGATGCTTCTTACAAGCTACAACTAATTTCTAACTACAAATTTATAAATATAAAAAAAAGATTGCCAATTCAAAGTGCATTACATCAATAGTTAGAAGAGAAAAGAGAAAAATATTGTTGTACTATGATGTGTCCTCAACAAAGTCTAAATCTTTATTGATGTTTCTGGGGAAATAGGATTGCAGTGACAGGGCTGGGTAAAGATTAAACTATAAGGTGGAGAAAATCCTGACAGAATCCATTCAGATAGAATTTCAGTTCTAGTTCTTTTTCGTAGAGAAAGGTACATTAAATAGAACAGTTACAGTAGATGTGGAGTTATAAATAAATTTATACCTTTTGAATAGAATATACCTGTAACTTCCACATAAGTTAATCATAATCAACTTGACAAAATTGTCAAGTTAGATACATGGAGAAGAAAAAAAGTAAACCACATTTTTGCTTCTATGAATGCTGTCCTTTGGGTACTAGCCTTAGTGCATTAATATATATATTTCCAGAAAGAACAAAAGTATTTCCTGTGAAACTGTAAGAACAGTCATACCAGGTCTCCAGCCCAGTATCATCGTACTAAGTGTATTTAACAGTGGGTGCCTAGGAAGCAGGATGTGGGAATCTGTGTAAGTTCTTGGAATGTTTTATTTTTCTTCGTGATACTGGTATGGCCACAAAAAAGGAGTAGATATAGGTTGTGCAAGATTCCTTTGCAGAATTAGAAAAGTATATGTTTCCTTGCCAGCTGAAGCAATTAGAAAAAGACTATAAAACCATAAAGGTTTAAGGAGAAAATAAGGGGAAATGCTGATAAGTCAAAATTATTATAGATACTGATGATTATGTCTTTATTTCTGTGGGAACTAACCATATGTTTCTTTGGTCTTCCAGTCCCTCTGACAGGTAAAGAAAACTGCTTGTTATTTTTAATTCAAAAGCTTTATAATTAAGTGAAGAGCATAGCTTTTTTTTTTTTTACTTTTTACTTTTTTACTTTTCATCAATGTGGGTTCCCCAGAAGCATGTAATGAATTCACCTTCAGACCTGGGATGGGATACCTGAGTTTGAATTTTTTCATGTTAGGAAGGATTTTGAGACTGTATCTCCCAGTTTTTGAAGGAGTACAGATATTCTATTTCATAAGGATAACTGCATCCTTCTTTTTTTTTCTCAATCTTCTCTTCCACATTTTTACAATGAAAGCAGCAATGTCTGCTAAATATTGTGCTGACCTGATTTTTTTACTGTGTTTTAACTGTACTAAAGAGTATCACTAATTCCAACTGAGTCTTTGAGGAAAGGAGGACTATGCAGATTACTAAAGGGGCTAAGTATCAAACAAGTACATAGTACTCAGCCATGCCAAAATGGCAACAGTCCTGGTTTTTCATGGCAGCAGCATGCCATACATCTTGAGAAATTTCCTGAGGCAATCTTACATGTCAGCAATCTCTTCTCAGGATGTTTTGAGGATTATAGTCTTGAATTTTGGTACTTTAATTAATTCTGAGTGGCACATTTGGTGCCCAGTAGCCTCACATCTGCAAAATAAAACCTAGAATTTTTCTCTGATTTCATGGTTCTTAACTTCAAGTTAATCTCCTACAAATTTACTTTCAAGTACTTTGGAAGCATAGAATATTCAGATGGTACTGAGTAATTATTCTTTATATATAAATATATATTTATGTTAAGGTAAATTTTGGTTTTTTTGGTTTTTTTTTCATTCCAATTGCATTCCTGCCTAAATGATTTAGATGAAGGATGATTTCAAGAGGAGACTTGCTGAAGGGATAATTAATACAATTAATGAAGTAAATTTCTTTTCAGTTTTACATAGAATGGGAATAATGTTTTATCCTTTATAATSTTCTGGAAGACTGGTAACACTAAGAGCCTGAAACTGCTTAAAGAGTCAACGATGAYTTACAGGCAGGACAGATCACACTCAATTCAAGAAATTACATAGGATTCTGACCAAGACAAAAATATCTGGATTTTTTTTCTATTTATACAGATTTTTTAAGACTGATTAAATTTTTGAAGGATTGTCTGATTAAGGATATTGAGTTTTCTCTCTTATTTTCTGGTAGACTTTATAGGTTTCTTTCGGTCCAAAATTAYATTTGTTTTATGAGAGACAGCTATTTCGCTAAATAATCCTCTCTTAACACCTGAGAAAAGCCAAGAGTATAAGCGTAGCATAAATAAAATAATTATAATTTTGGGGGGCTGGAGTGTTAATTTTTACTTCAGAAGATTTTGGTTGCCAATTCCAAGAGAAGGAGTATTTCATGAATGTTTTACAGAATCCTGGCAGTTACATGGAATAAGTGCAGTCAGCCTAGCAATTGTGGCACAATGACCTTTTCTTTTTAGTCCTGTAAAAGAGATATTGAAAAAAATTAAAGAAGGAATTAACCAAAAGTGTAATATTACATTAACCTATTATGTGCTTGAAGTTTGAATATTGTATGCAGATCTAGTGACTCCATGTCTTTCTATTCCTCTAACCATATAAGTATATATAGACCTAAAATATACATAGAATATTACATAACAGAATATATGCAATATCTGTAATAGAACTGCACAGGAGAGAGCTGAGGAAAGGACTGAAGCAGTTTCTGTACAGGGAAACATGAAATCCTATGGACTTCTAAGACTGCAAAAGATTTTGCTGGGATAAAGGTGAAAGAAAGAAGGAAAAACATAATATGATATAGTGCTTAACATGRAGAAGATAGATAAGGAATGGAAATTTAAAATATAAGATTTGGATGACATTGAATCAGAAAAAGGAGCAAATATTTTTAATTAAATTATAGAAATGACTGCCACACAAARCATATGAAAGTGGAAAACACATGTTGTCATGTGCAAAACAAAAAAATGCCTTCAGAAAAAATAATTATAAAGTCATAAAAAGGCAATTAAAGATGATGTTTGAATGTGGTCTAAACTTTAAAATAAATTAAAARACAGTAAATTGTACAGACAAAATACTATCCTTTACTTGGTCTGCTGTTTTAAAAATCTATCTAGTGCACACTACAAATTTACATGGTGGGTTGACCTAATCAGGTTTATATTATTTTTTAGTTAAAAGAAAAAACAAAGGTGATTTTCCAGTTTTAATTTTATTTTTCTTAATGTCTATTCACACTTTGTCCATCACTATGGCATTGATGTTCCAAAATTGATGCCTACCTTCATGCTTAATATTGACAAAGAGTTCAACCACTCACTTCTGGAGCATTGTCCTGCCACCAGGGCTTGTTTCCCTCCCAGTTCGTCCCATCATTGCAGCAGTAGCAGACACCAGATAAGCTCCTCCCTGCTGAAATGATAGCAGTCTGAGAAAGAGCTGCAGCAGTGTTTAGGAAGCAGAGACACAATTGTGGGAGAGGGCAGACCAAGGGGAATATCTGTGGAGAAAGCAGTTGCTAGCAAGCAGGACACCTGTTCCTCAAACAAACCTCACAGACCTTTTCCATCCCCCTCATTCCTCATTGACYGTTTCAAAGACCTCCACTTGTGTTTGCAAACTCCTCTCTCTCTAATCAACACTGTCAATGGCACAGCACCGAATTTTCCACGTCCAGGATAAGATGTAGCAAATCTTTGTCCACAAGGTAGGACAATTCAATTTTGCTTTCAAAATGCTGAAAGATGGAGAAGACACTTGCCTATCTGTGCCTACATTTTCTTTTTTTTTTCCTTTCTTTTCTTTTTCCCTTTTCTTTTTTATTTTTTTCCCCTCGTGGGYATTTTAGGCATGACTAAGTGTGCATTTGGAATGCTATTAGCAAGTCTCTTGGCTAAACASATTGAGTGACCATACAAATAGTTCTGTTTAAATTAAATTTAAAGTTTTWAAATTTTGTTTAAATTAAAATKAAGTASTATTCTGTTTATATAAAATTACATGGATTAAGTAGAACCCTTTCCATTTTTTTCAGTACTGATTTGAATAGAGTGCTCATGTAAAAAGAAAAAATTCTCTCAGTGAAAATTAACTTTCTGATCTTYTCTTCTGCTTAAGCAAGTGATAATGGGGAAAGTCTCTTAGTTTTTGGACTGTCTCATCTTACATTATTTATTTATTGCCTAGCATAAGAAATTCCAATACTCAGGTAGGAATTCTGGGTTCTATTGTAGTACACAAGCAATTACAACATTTAGAAGGGAAACTGTAAAAATTGCATTTACTGGTTCTTTCCTGAAAAAATTAGTAAGCAACCTTGGTGCTGATACTGCAAGCTCCATCCATTTATTGCGATTTAACACAAATTATTTAAATCCACACAATCTACAGAAATCCTGTACTGTGAAAAGGATGACACTAGAACTTACATTATGCTCAGAAAATATATCCATCTACTTTAGAGTATATTTTTGCCAAAGAAATGTGATTTCACCTTAATGACCTGCTGATATAAATGAAGATTTCAAAATTCTGGAGCTATGAGAAGATCTGCTAAAAGAGCTTGTGAACAACTATTCTCACACCATCAATTAACATTCTCCAAGACGGTAGTGATCTATTTGAAACTCCCTTCTGGGAATTCTGCTTTTCAGAGTGTAGAGAGATGGCACACTCAATTCTTACATAACAAAGTCACAGAGTTCTGGTAGTTGAAGCTTTGAAAGCATTTCCATGACAAATCTCTCTTCTCAGGAGTGTATAGGTATGTTTAAAACAAACATAAAAMCAATCAAAAATTATTTTGGCAGAATGCAATGTTTTGAATGGATCCTGGCAGTTGTTGAGGGGTAMAGTGGAGCAAGATGGTTATTCTATATAATAACCCTATGCTGCTTCTGTGGAAATAAYTTCCTCCTTTCCTTTGGGCCAGTTCAGGTCAGCTGTCCTGGCTGTGCTCCCTCACAGCYTCTTGTGCCCCTGCTCACTGGCAGAGCATGGGGAAGTGAAAAAAACATGACGGGGTAAGAACTACTAAGCAGCAGTAGGATGCTGTGTAGGATCAGTGTGTTGTCAATGTTTTTCTCCTACTAGCTAGTGAGAAAAAATGAACTCTATCCCACCTAAAACCAAGACATTATCCACCCTTTATTCCATACCACAGAACACCATGTTCAGACTATAAATTGGAAGTACTTGACTGGGAAGGTTTGAGAGCTGCTTGGGGACAGGCTGAACATTGGGTAGTAGCTGGTGAGTAATTTTACTGTGCATCACTTGTTTCTCTTGGGCTTTATTCCTCTTTCTCCTTTTCAATACAACTATTAATGTCATTAGTATTTATTATTACCATTATTTTATTTTGTTTCAGTTATTAAACTCTTCTTGTCTCAACRCATGAGRTTTACTTTTTATTTCCAATTCTCCYTATCACTGGGGGCAGGAGGYTGGTGGTGGGTTTGGAAGGGTTGATATCGAGTGGGTGGCTGCATTGTTACAGTGTGTTTTTATTCACAATGGTTTATTCCATTCCCCCCTGTATTGTTAATTCAGTCTGCGCTGTAACCTCCCACCTAGTTGTCCATCTTGCCTTAGACCATGCCCCTTGCTACAGAATGTTCCATGTCCCTCCTCCTACTGAGCTGTCAATCCTGCCTTGTACCATCCCCTTGCTTGGGGAAATCCTTTGGAAATCCCCTGTTCTTTGAAGCCCAATTGATTTGTTCGAACAGTTCCCCGCCCCCTGTGCCTCCTCATTGGTTTAAGTGTTGTAAACCCCACCTTGTGCTCCTCCCCAGTCCTTTTCCCATTGGACAATAATTTGTACCCTCCCCTAGAACCTCCCCTGTGTAAAAGTCCCTGCACAGCCGGGCTCAGGGGTTTTTCACTGGACGCTCCTTGGAAATAAACCTCCTTGGAAACYACACAAAAGACCTCTCCCTCATCCTTGCTTCTGCCTGCACCTCAGTTCATCATCCTGGCGTAGAGCCTGTGCCCAGCTGTGTCTCAGATCACTGCTTAGAACAGAGAACAGCCCACTCTCAACACCTTGTCGGGAGCTAGYGGGTGAATCAGGCACCGTATCACTGTGTGGTTCTTAGTTGCCACTATATCGACTCCTCTTGGTTGTCCTGGAAATTACATTCAGACCTGCAACTCATAGATGTTTCCTGATAAGTGAAGCTTGGTGAATGTACTTGTCAGGAGAACAAAAAGAAGCCCACACAAAGTATGGATGGTCCAAAAACCAGTGACCTAATTGGTCTTTTCTATCAACAGTCYGAAATTAGAATATTTTTCTTCACTATGGTAGAAGGTCAATTAAGTGAACCTGGTATAGATAAAGATTCTTAAAACAAAACCAGAACATATGAAGAAAAGACACACTCTCTAGCATTAAAATATCCTGCGCATTCTTTGTTGTTAGACTGCGTAATTTTTAAAAAAATACTACTTAAGGAAAGTGTTTTKTAAGAGACAAAAAAGAGACAACATCTTTAAGAGTATTTTTAAATTGTTAACCTTCCATCTACCAAAAAAGATACCRGCTCACAGAGTAAGGTATTATTGTTATCAAGTAATTCTTATTTGGACAATGTGATCTATCTTCTGATATTTATTTATACTATTCAGTAACGCTGATTATGCAGACTTAAACCAAGGWGGAAACACAATTATTTACTGTTGTCTTTTGGATTACTTTCCTTCTGTAACACAGAAGATTAAACATAATCATTCCAGCTGGAAACACTTTATAGCTTAATGAAAGACAAACTCACAAAATAATTTTACCTGTTATTTATATAGTTTATGAAAAAAAACCCCTAAAACCAAAAAAGTATAAACAGTTGAAAATTGTAATTAGAATTTATTATAATAAGGTACTTAGATAGGGTTTTTTGGGTTTTTTT
>QVAJ01000040.1:3025639-3068718 GCA_003546035.1 Mixornis gularis | reverse complement strand
TTTAGACACAATCATCTACAACTCCAACGGTGCACAGCTCTAGCTTAGAAAAAGGTGCCATAGGCAGTTTATTGCCTACTTGATTTTTTTTCTGCCTACTCTTTAGTACCAGTCCAATGTAAATTAGGTAATTTTAATTTTTGAAATAATTTACCCTTCTATAGCTTTTAATCTATACTTAACTATATGCAGAAATAGTTTGTTCTTCTAAGGACTGGATCATAGCAACTTGCAGTTTCCCAGATGGAAATTCTGAACAGCTGAGCTTCTGCTGTTTGCTTCCTGGTACAAGAAAAGGCATTTGTAGATCAAGCAAGCAGCAGATGGAGAACAATTGGAGTATATAATTATTCGKCCTGGACTCCTTTTAAATGGGAAGGCTGAACTCTATCTATTTGGCTGGGAAGACAGAGGAATACAGTAGCACATGGTAGATAAACCTTCCAAACATYCTTTAAAATAAATCTAGGCAAATATGTGAAATAACTTCATCAGTGAACAGGGTCTCTTTTTCTGTGAACTCCAAAATCTGGCAAGTCATTGTAGGTTTCCTTTTGAAGGTTGAGATTAATACACAGCCTACCCAAACACTTCTGTATTAATAAACTACATTGATTTCAGTATGTTACCTGAGGACTCCATCTGGTGACTCTCCTTTATTTTGCCAGATTTTGAAAAGCTGCAGCCTTACTGTGATCCAATGCCAAAATATAAAATCCACTGTAGGAAAGTATTAACACGTTGTGATTCTTGCTCTGTGGAAGTGAATAATTGAATTCTGTGACTATTTGAAAATGCCCTCATAGGAGCATTACATTTYGTAAGCTGACAGCTAACAATAAGACTATGTGCCAAAATCAGTGTCTAGAGAGCAATGATTATTTTCATTAATTATTCAAGATTAAATGGACATATGAAGGAAAATACAGAGGGCATCAAAGCAGGAGTGATAGAGTATTATGAGAAAAAGAAGCCAATCAGAAAAATTAAAAGACCAGTAAAATCTGAAATTAGAAACAAATAGAGGACAGTAAAATATTTCAGAATAAAAATGGGAAGAATTGTAGGCTCTTAAGATATCTAAATTCCTTTTTGAAACTACATARTCAAATTAGAAATTACTTGTATATTTTCCATAGAATAGTCTTCATAGCAAAGAAAGACTAAGGATGGCAAAAAACAAAGTAAACCTTTGTTTATATTAATAAAAATGAAGATTAGAATTACAATCGCGTGTAGTAAATCTTACTTTGGTTTAGAAAATAGATGCCGTAAACTGAAATTAATTTAATAATGGAAGAAAATTTTAAGATGACTGATGTTTTTATTGTGTTAAACTCCATGAAAAAATCAGACTAAAGCAAGGAAAACTACTAATAAGAAAAATAGTTAAACAGGAATAAAACCATAGTCGAAAGGTTACCTGCTTCCTCCTTTTTCTTGGATTTTGTCTTCTGCCTTATTTGGAGTTTCAAAAGTTCAATTATTTTCTATGGAACTGTGGCAAATCAAAGGCCTCAGATCCACACATAATATGATGTAGACTTCATCTCACATTTTCTTTACATATTCAAGTATTTAAGCCCATTTTATGTCACTTTGGAAGGGCTCTAACTGGAAAATAGGATATTTGTGAATATGTATGAGGCTCCCTTACCCAAACTCATTTCAGCTAATTCAGGAAAAGCAGATGGTTTCTTCACCTGTGCATCACAAGCAGTCTGACTGTGTGCACATTCTTTGCACTGACAGCGAGACTTCCACGGTRCTCTTGTGGCCTCATTTCTAGATCTCAGTCAGGCAAGTGCCCAGGCATTTAGCTGCTCCAAACTAAGATGTACAGATGGGCAGCTGAGTGCCCTGACAACTTTTGAAGTCAAGCAGTGAAGTACCTATGGAATTTAGGCAATTTGCCTGATGGTTGACAGAGGTTTTTTTGATGTCATTTAGAGACTGGCATGACTCACATTTCTCACCTTACTTCTCATTCAACTAAGTCCACTTTTGAGTAGTACAGAATGACTTAGCAAAATTAGATAACTTTCTCTTAAGGTATGAATCAAATACATCTAAAAATTACATTTATTCATTCTAATAGGAACTATTTTAAGAATATTATTAGGCACTTGATCTTTGTGAACATCACCGTTTATACAGATGAAAAATAAATTTCATAGCCACCATTTAAAAAAATCTTTTCCGAAAATTAAACCGTTTTTTCTGGTGTTAGTGGTTCAGATACACAAGGACATAGGCTATAGTCATAAATAATTAATCTTGTGCACACTTTTGAACTTTATTGTATTTCATACATTTGATTTTACACAATGAAATGCAATGCTTCAAAATAAAGATTAAACAAGAGTACATGCAGAAATAGCCGATCTATACCACATTGAAAAGCAGCAAAATTATGATTAGATTATTTTAAATGTTGACTCTTTAAAGAGTAATGGGTACTATTTTGCTTCAGCCAATCTGATGCGGGTACATATGCACACAGCATTGCACAAAGGCATGTTGGCACAAACACAACTGCACAGACAGAGACAGATAGATGGAAGTACTCAACAAAAATAACAGATGTTAATTCTTTGTCCTTTGAAGTCAAAATGCTGACATTTTCTGAAGTAGCCTTGACAAAGTGCTTACATCTGGTATATATTTAATAGTCTTTTCTACAATCAGTATGGCTAGAATTTGTATCCCATGTGCATTAATCATAATTACCGATGTGTAAGATTTGTTCTACCAGAATTAAAATTCTATTAATTGGATTTTATATATTAAATACACTGTGGAGTATATAGAATGTATAGAATAAAAATACATAATTTTTAGAATACTTAGTAGACAAAGTGAGATGCTCATAAAGAAAAGCTCATCTTAAACAGCTGCTCATCAGCACTTTACAACTGAGAGAATTTTCTCCTGATTAGTGAATTGTATCTGCCTTAAATTACAATAAATAAAAGACTCTTATCTTTTTTAACCTGAATCTTTCATAGTCTACATAAGTGCAGTATCTACAGTGGTAATCCAATGGTATGGTATGGTAATCCAGTGGTTCTCATTTTGAAATGAGAACACGAGCCTAGTCTGCCACAAGGAGTACACTTCCTTAGTTTCTACTATGTCATGGCTATCTTAGCATGTAACTGCATTGTGCCCAACATTGTCCTCACAGCCGTTTTCCTGTTTTCATTTTTTTGTTTTTGATGCTTGGTTTGGGGTTTTTTTTAAAGGGGGCTGGATTTTTGTGTATGTTTTTGATTCAGAAAAGTACCATACTCAATTGAAAGAAACACAATAAATTAAGGTTACCTTAAATTTCATGCTACTAAAGCAAGACATTAAATTCACTCAAATGCAATGGAAGATACAGGATTTAGAGCAGATCTGTTACATGACAGTCAAATGTATAAAGAAAATATGGTGATTAATGATTCCTGAATCTGGCTGATGATTCTTAGTCAAACTTTCTTGTTAAAAATTGGCTGTATAAAAGAAATAGTAGCCAGTGTGAAGTGGCTGCACTAAGCATGTGACATGCAGTTAAAAGCATTGGGACRCACTTCCATACACACCTTGTGGCTGTACTTCTTACTGATACAATCACAATATAATGTTAATATGCAGTAAGTTACCCATGATAATTGTTTGGAGAGGAAAAATAAGTGTACCTAAAGACTGATTACTTGTTCTCCAGCTGGAGAAGTTCATGGATCTACATCCTGTGCTGTGGACATGRAAGAGGAGAGTTTGAGAACTGATTTGTACCATAGTAAATTTGTGTTTATTCTGTGTTTAATGCGCTGACAGTGCAGTCATCCCATACTACAACTATATTAATATCCTGAAATTTGGAAAGGAAGAAAATTAGAATGAAAATGAAAACAGAGAAGAAACACTGCCATAATTCTTCTTGTTGCAACATTAGCTAGAGAAAGTAAAATCTTTATGTCTCTGCTGTAGAGGTTAAAACTAGCAAAAGACATGCAGAATCAGATGATCTGTCACACTAATTAAAGACAAATATAGATTTATGTGTCMGTTGCTGAACTGTCCTATTTATTTATAAATAATTTTGGAACACATGATTTTCTTTTACAAGAGTCCATAAATACTCAAATATTCTAAAATCTCAGGACAAGGAAAAAGTTGTTTTTCTTGACGATATCTGTAGATGATTTTACAGATGTACTAGCTATGAAAACAAACAAACAAACAAACAAAAGGATCACTATTACTAAGGATCATCTTGTTTGATGGTAGAACAATCCAGACACACATTTTCATGCAGCACAAACCATATATATAGGCTTGCTTTGATTCTTTTCTGCTTTTTTTTTGTTTGTTTTGTTTTGTTTTGTTTTGTTTTTTTGCCTACTGATACACTTGCTTCATTTACCATATTTTTTTTTTTTCTTTTGCTGTTCTGTTTACTTCTCTTGTGAGGTCTGCTTCAGTAATCTGAAGATGCCATGCTGAAGCTTCAGTATGAATAGCATGGATACTGAAACAGAGAATATAGACGTATGATACAAGGCTCAGGAAAGCATGCAAGTGTCTTGGAGGACAGCAGTAGAATTCAAAATAATCTTGACAAATAAGAAGCATGTTTGAAATAATCAAATGCAGTTCAATAGAGACAACTACAAGATACTCAGGCAGAAATAATAAATTGCACACATACAAATTAGGGAACAACTGTTTAGGTAAAAAGTTCTGAAGGTCTCCAAGCAAGAGAATGCCGAGGTGAACATGAGCAACAAAAAGAATCCCAGTGATCATGAGTCAGCAGCATCAAAAAGTGGGCATTGTGACAAAGCATTTATTGTGGCATATAAGAGACATACAGATATCCTTTTAGCCAATTCAGCATTCATGAATGCACTTGCATACTCTGTGAAATTTTCTTTCACTGGACTTTATAATGAGCAGATCGCAATTGGTGAGAGAGCCAACTGAACAAAAATACTGATTGAAGGTCTTGATTTTATAACCTTCAAGGAAAGATAGAATAAAGAGGAGATTTAGGAAGAACATGTTAATAGGTTTCAAGAAAATAAAATACTATTCAAAGAAAGGGTTTATATACTTTCTGTATCAGAAAAGAAGTAGTGGGCTTAAATTGCAATTAAAAAAAGGCTCACTGTCTAGCATAAGACATATTAGAAAAYATTTTTGAAAGGAGAAGGTAGTGAAGAACTTGAGAGTTTGCCAAAGAAACCTGTCAACCTTCTGTCATTGAAGGTACTTTTAAGCAGATTAGATAAATATCTGTCAAGAATGGATTAGTTTTCCAAACTCTTTTTCATACTCAACATAGTATGAAGGTTCTGAATTGATTTTGAAAGAAAACCGCTTTATTCTTCATTCTGTTCTCTGCATGTTTTCCTCTTTCCAGTCTGATATTTCTGAGATGCTTCTTATCAGTTTTTATGAAGATCTGGAAATAATTAAGGAAAGCACTGAGAACACATAACTATGCTTATATTCTTGTTCTCCCCGTGTCATAGTTTATATTTTTATTTCTCTTAGTTTGTTTTGTTTTGTTTTTTTCTTCTTTCCAGCACACCATCTGGTTTCATACATAGGTGAAACTATATTTCATATTTATACTGTCATACCAGTGCTGATTCTGAAGCTGTTCAATATTAAATCTATATGAACTTTCTTTACTTTTCAACTCAGTATCCTGCTATCTTTATCCTTCTATGTGTTTCTCTGTAGTGCTCAGAAAAGAGAAATACTGTCTGTCAGGTAGCTCAAAATTATCATGGATAACCTATAATTCATTATACACTCACATTCTTCGTACATTCTCTTACGTGTCTACCACAACCTTTCACATCAACCCCTTTTGTTGTAATCACTGTGTGTACTGAGATTTGTATGAACTGACATATGCAATTAAATTTTACCATGAATTCCTGAAGTGCAGGAGCAAATTTATGTTTACTGAAATTGTGTAGAACTGACAAAACAAACAGGAATACAAATAACCATTCAAATGGACATCAGSTGTGTTACAAAGAAGATTTGTAAATGAACCAGAATTTTAAACTCTGGTTCTCTTTCTTGGTTTTGTGGGTTTTGGGTTTTTTTCCAAGAAAACTGAAATCCACCAATTTGCCTGTTTTGCCAGCATAAAGAACAGTCTTATAAACAAAGGTTTGTAACAGTCAGCAAAATAACAATTTTTGCATTTGAACATAGGCTATAAATGCATGTTAAATTACACGCTCCACTCAATATCTTATTTACATATGGAACTTAGTGTTAAAGGTGAATTTGTAAATCAACAGAAGGAGAAAGGAAAACACCTGTGATTTGTTGATCATCTGTGCATTCTGTAAAACACATTGGTCTGATGATATGTCTGGGGAAGCCTGAAGGTGTGAAGTCTGGAAATATGCTCTGCATATACAGTTACCAGCTGATACATTAATTTCTATAATTTAAGTAGGCTGCTGGGTAATATTTTTGGTACTAGTTTTAATAGCTTGCCATTGAGAGAACATCTGCTGAAAAAAAATAGAAATGCATCTGTAATAAAACATAAAACATTTCTATTAATATCTGTGCTCTTACGAATTTTCTAAAATTTTATAAATTATACTGCTAAAGGACAATATTACAGTAGACTGTTAGCAGCATATCTGCAGGGAAGTGTATATGTTCATGCATGTGTGTAGTCATCTTAATGGAAGTGAAGCAAAAATAATCAGGTAAACAAGTTATGGTTCATTAATAATTGTCAAGTAAAGTGGAAAAAAAAAAAAAAAGGGAAAAAAATAAGAAGCCATACAGTTCCACAACTGAATTCATCCTGGTCTCTAAAATAAAACAGTTCAATAAATCACAGAATGGCTGAGGTTTGAAGAATTATCTGGAGGTGGCCCTTTGCTGGAACAGGGCCACATGGAAATATTTGCATAGGACCATGTCCAGGCAACATCTTAAAATCTCCGGGGACAGTGACTCCACAGCCTCTCTAGGTAACTTGTGCCAGTGCTTGGTCACTTATCTTCATGAAAAAAGTTTCTTTCTATTCAGCATGAACCTCCTGTGTTTTGGTTTGTGCTCAATGCCTCAGGTCCTGTTAATTCAAGAGATACCTCTTTCAAGAGTGTGCCTCTGCCTTCTTTACAGATTTTCTTCAGATATTCATATATGTTGATGAGATCTGCCCTGAGCCTTCCCACTCTATAGAGTCCCAGCTCTCAGCCTTTCCTCCTATGGGAAAAGTTCCAGTTCCTTCATCACCTATGTGGTTCTTTACAAGTAGAAATAGAAATGAAAGTCCAGCACTTTTGAATCCCACAACTGAACACAGTACTCCAGGGGTGGCCTTAGCATTGCTGCGAAGGGAAGGATGATATCCTTTGATCTTTTCTCAAGACTCCTCCAATCTTCTTTCAAGACTCCTCCTTATGCAGCCCGGAATACTGGTGGTCGCCTTTGCCAGAAGGGCACAGAGCTGACACAGATCCAACCTGCTGTCTGGTCTTTGCTCCCTCCAAGTCCATTTTGCAAATCTGCTCTCAGCATGTGCTGATTCATTGAGTTATTACTTCCCGGGTACAGGACTTTGCATTTTCCATTGCTGAACCGTCTGCCATCCAGTTCTTTTCTGAACTGAGCCATGTCACCCACAGAAATTCTGTGTAAAGGCCTTGCTGGATGAAGACAGTCAGTGCCTCTGTCACTGGAGAAGTCATTGCAGGATGAAGGGCAAGAGCATTTAAGGGTACTCAGACATTTCTGAAGGATATTGTGGAAATATGTGAGACTGAGTCATCCTAARATGTCTGAGGGAGGACCCAAAGATGGGAGAATGGGTGGGTCTATCTGGATGGGGAAACAGAGTGGAAAGAGAAAAAGAAGATCATGGGGTCATGGGAAAATTCAGTTTTGAGAGCATGGCAGGAAGTCTCTAGGGAAACCTCCTGCTCAAAACAACCTCAGAAGGTGGGACAACATGGTTCAGGGCTCTTTAAAGCCTTCTCTGGAGAAGCCCCAGGGATGCAGTCTCTGGGCACTTTGCTCCTCTCTGGACTGTCCCCATAGGGAAAAATGTTGCCCTTTCTCTCCAGTGTAAACTTGTGTTCCTTCAGGTGAGGCCCACTGCTTCTCATCCCACCATCATGCATGGCTGTGGAGAATCTGGCTCCATCTTCTCAACATGCAAGTTGTAGGCCTGCTGCAAGGATCTGCTCTGGGAACCCTCACCTTGCCACCTTTCCACTGAAAAGCTGCCTCCATACTATTCAGAATCATTACATGCCTGCACCATACACAGGACATGGTCCTTTGCTGCTTCCCATACCCGAGGGGGCCCCTCCTCATAGCTGCTTTGGTACATTTACCTCTGAAAATGAAGGAGCTGGCCTGTTCCTGAATCAGATCAAACAGCAGGGACAGCTCCTTCCAGACTTGGTCACTAGGTGTGCTGAGCAWTTATCCATATCTCAGGAAGCCTTGTTGTGGTGGTGTGCTTGTACGTTTAGTTTGTTATGAGTTTTGTAATTGCACAAAATGGCTTCTCTTGTTCTCTGTTCCTTGTTCACTGTACCCCAGTTCTAATTTTAGCCATAGGTTGATACATGTTATGAGTTTCTCCCACAGCTTGCCCTAGTTACAGCCCCTGATTGGTTCACTTTTCCCGCCTTGGTTGCTTGTCTGTTAAATGTTTAGAAACCTCCCCTCCCTCTCAGTCATCCCCAGACCTATCCCCCAGGTCTGGAATCTTTGGAGAGAGAGCCTAGATGACTGGCTGGGTTGTATCCTTTTCCCTCCTACCCCTTTGTTATTGGTTTACTCTAATGTCTGTTATGTTAGCAGCCACTCCCCAGTTCTACCCCATTGGCCATGTTTCTACCCACCCTGAGACCCTCCTTCTGTACAAAACCCCCTGTCACTCTGCAGACTGGGTCTCTCTGAGGCACCAGTCTGGGGGTGAGAGGTTCCCYTCCTGGTCCTCAATAAACCTGAGTTCTCGCTGAGCCTTGGAGAGTCCCATCTCTTTCCTTCACCATTGCGACCTGGCAGGGCGGGTTGGCTGCCAAGGACCCACACACCAAGGTCCTGTGGGGGCGTGTCGGGGCTAAGCYGAGTGTTGAGAGACACGCACCGCCGCACCTTGTAGGAACAAATCAAAGAGAACTGAGTCTTGTCTCTCCTTGTTGTTTAGTTTATCAGGTGTCACACCCTGCTTGCACCCACAGCCCCTGGGACAGCCCCTGTGTCAGACCAAAAACTACTCACAGCTGGGCACACAGGAGACAAGTATTGGAAGAGGCTGCCTTCGCTCAGTGCCTGGAGCTGCTTTTCTCCGCCAAGTCAAAGATTGAGAATCAAGACTGATTGGATTCAAGATTGGAAATCAAGACAATCCTGCTAGAGTCTTCACACCTTGCATGTGTGCCCACAGAAGTCCTGGACAAAACATAAGAGGACAGAGCTTCTGGCTGCTGAAAAGCAACAAGACTAGGGAGTGTCTCAGCCACTCTCTGATGTAAAAGAGTTCCCAGGAGCCACCCACCATTTGTCCAGCCAGGAAGACAGATGTCCCAAAGGGAGACAGCATGTTTTGCAAGACGTTTGGTATCTTCTTCTGAGCTTGCAGATGGGTTTTAACCTCAGGTGTATTACATCCTGTGATGAGAAATGTTCCCTGTGCACAAGAACCTGGCAAGAGGCAGCCCAGCAGTGCAGGTGAAGGACCTCTGGTGATGTCTTTAGTGCCAAAAGAATGCCATCCCTTGGCTCCTCTGAGGGCTCTCAAGGGAGCAGGATATACCTCTGGTCTCCAGAGGGAAAGTCCTAGAGATGACAGTGATTGAGGTTGGAAGAGACATCTGGATGTTCAAGCAGAATCACCTTGAGCCCACTGCCAAGGATGGCATGTATACAGCTTAGCCCTGTATATAAAACCAACAACAGCTGGAAATAATACTGAAATTAATTTTATACTGTTTCAGCTTTAAAAATTAAAGTTTTGGCAAAGAATTTCCAATATTTTTATTAAAGTGCAAAGCCTTATCAATGAGATGATGAGGTGTTCCAGATGCTGAGAGAACAATCCTTGTTAAAATTGTGAATGATCTTGTTTTGATGGAATTCGAGTAAGATTCCTCTCTCAAGTTTCTTCACTAAAAGTTTCTTGTCAACTTGTGTATGTCTGTAGGCTGAGAAAGCATATGTGACCATCCCAGCTAGAGGTCAGATCATTTCTTTGAACCTCAAAATATATTGTCAAAACACTGAGGTTTTGTTTCCTTACAGAAAGAGAAAGGAAACATGATAACTTTTTTACTTCTTCAGTTGTGAATGTAATGTTCTTGCTCATATTTTATCTTCCATATTGTCTCTTAGCTTAATMTCTTTTTTTCTTTTTTGTTTGTTTGTATTTTTTAGRGTTTTTTTGTTTTCTTCTTTTTTTTTAAATTTTGTTTTGGGGTTTTTTTGTTTGTTTTGTTGTTTGTTTTTGCAAAAGTAGGGCAATGAAAAGACAAGCTTAAATGTAGAAGAAAAGGTCATTAGACAGCGTTTTAGGCACTGCGCTTTAAAACTCAGTTGTCATTTAAATTTAGAACATATTTCCTCTGATTCTGAATTCTTCCCAACTAAAATTTTATATCCATGAATCTTCATAGATGTTTTCTCATCTGCTGCTCAGCATGCTTATAGCAGCTTACCATCAGTTCATTAGAGCCATCTCCCCATTTTCTCCTAGCCAGTAGGCATGTTTGAAGCTTTTTTGAAATGCTTTCCCTTCTCTCTTCCCCTTTGTAAGGCAAAACTAGTTGGACAAGGACTTTTTCGTTCTGCTGGTACTACCTGCTGTTATTTCACAGATGACTAGCTATAACACACATAATATGATGAAGACTTCATCTCACATTTTCTTTACATATTCAAGTATTTAAGCCCATTTTATGTCACTTTGGAAGGGCTCTAACTGGAAAATAGGATATTTGTGAATATGTATGAGGCTCCCTTACCCAAACTCATTTCAGCTAATTCAGGAAAAGCAGATGGTTTCTTCACCTGTGCATCACAAGCAGTCTGACTGTGTGCACATTCCTTCCACGGTACTCTTGTGGCCTCATTTCTAGATCTCAGTCAGGCAAGACAGTGTGGAGGCTGCTCCAAACTAAGATGTACAGATGGGCAGCTGAGTGCCCTGACAACTTTTGAAGTCAAGCAATGAAGTACCTATGGAATTTAGGCAATGTACCTGATGGTTGACAGAGGTTTTTTGATGTCGAGRCTGGCATGACTCACATTTCTCACCTTACGTCTCATTCAACTAAGTCCACTTTTGGGCTTTTTTGGAGCTAGCCTAGATACTAAGCTCCATGGTAGGAATCCTATTAAAAATGGTTTCATATACTGTGATGAAGAAAGTAATATATGACTGCCTTAACAATATTAGTAATTAACCACCCTATGTGGTCATAGAGGCTCTTGTAGATCACATTCTTAACAATCTCTTTCTTCACAGGTATTGTAAATTCAGCCAAGCATCAGTCATCCTATTAGTTACTTTATACATGATGTAGCATACAACCAGCCTTTGAGTTTAATCCCCAGCCTGAAGCCCAGGCTTCACACAGGTAGCTGTACTGAAACCGATTCTTCTGGCACCCAGGGCATGCCTTAAGTATTTATCCTGATTAGCATGTTTGTTAATTCTTTAATGCTCTATGATCACAATTTTTATGCTCTTGTAAATTTTAGTTTTGAAAAAATCCCTCCCCAATAATGTAAATAAAAAGTGGATATGATATTTCAGCAGTGTAAATTAATAAGCAAAGCATGTTAAGGGTTTTCAAGAGGATCATGTTTAAAGTCTCATTGCAAAATGCTTATTCCAATTCTATTTGTGTGATTAATGGGAGTAAGAATATTGTGCTCAGGTCCTAATTAATTTGCCCATAAACATTTATAAATTAACCAAAACTCAGAAGAGATCACTGATAGTGTAACAAAAAATAGTTCTGAAGCTAAGTAGCTATTTAAATTTCTATGTAAAACAACTACAATTTCCTTTCTCACACTTACTCTTTACAGTGCTTTTCCACTCAGTCATGCCAATGTACACAGATACCTATGTGTAAGATAACATATTCTACCTTTGTTAACATAAATAGAACCTATTAGCTCATGTGAAATCTAATAAGTTCATTAACATAAGCTGCCATTATGGGAGCAAAATATATTGGATTGTGCATTCATTTTGTAACTACAGCTATAAATTTGTAAATATTTAAATTATTTACTATGACTACAAAGTAGTATCGGAATCCTTGCAGCCCCCACTTTTATCATCAAACCTCTTCAAAATAGGGATGGATCAGATTAATTTTTTTTTTTTTTAATAGAAGACAGAGGGATTTTTATTTTGAATCACATTTTTGGAAAATCAGTTTTAGATGTTGTGGATCAAAGAGCTGGCCCAATTTCTCAGACTATTCATATGCTGCTTTCAGCATTGACAATGGCCAGGCTTAAGAACTCAATGAGTTTCTGCATACTGGTAGATCCTGTTAGTAAATAAAAAAAGAACAGATTTTTTTTCCCATATTTTTTCTGTTTCTTAAGTAATCTTGCCACATTTTCAATAAGCTGCATAGAACAGGCATTTAGCATGACTGAATATGCAAAATGACTACATTCTGTGTGTTTTTCACAATGCAAAACAACAGCTCAGTTTTACGACTTGACTGAGTTTGTGCACTACAGTTTTAGTTTTCCTGAACTACCACTTCCTGCAGGTTAAATCCATTTAGCAGAAATCCACAGAGAATACAGAAGATACATCTGTGGAGAGGTCCTTGTAGAGAGGAAAAAGCACAAAGCTGTATGAATTTCTTTCTTGTATGTGTGATCCGTGTGACTATGGCAAGGGAAGTTTGAGCATGTGCTGAACTAAGAACTGCCATACCCTCCTGTCCTGAAAGGACAGGAAAGAGGTGTATCTTCTAAGAACCATACAAAATTAAAACCCTACTTGAGCACTCCTGTGCACTGAAATTCTCTAATTCAAATTATGGAATCACAGAATCATTGACATTGAAAATAACCTTTAAGACCATCAAGTCCAAAAACCAACCTAGAACTACCACCACATTCACCATTAGGTGTGTTAAAAGAGAAGTACATCCAGGATGGAGATAAAATCCGTGACCAGTTTTCATAGAATGAAAGATAAAATAATAAAATAAAAAATATATTGAGAGATTTTTAAAAAATCAATTAAAAAAAAARTATCTGGTCTGTCTTTTGGTTAATTAAAATCTCATAGCACATCAAAAATATGCAGAAAATGTGCAAAAATCGGAGCATATCAGCACAGTCCATTTGTGTCTACAAATCTATCTGATTCATGCTGCTGAGAAACATTTTAGATTAATTCATTTAGTTTTGAAAGATACATTAAATTGCAATCAATTAACAGTCAGTGGAAAAATGACAGGAAACCCTTCTTCTTCTAAAAGTCTCCATCCATTGATGTCTAGTTAGGCTTTGCATTTTAGCATAAATATAGCCTTACAGTGTTTTAGACAGACTGATTTTGAGGTCACATATTGGAGATAAAGGCATAGTTCTCTTAGGAGAATCAGCCTGAGTTTTATATGTGTCACAAACTGGTGTAAAACTACTCTGTTTGCAGTGAAGCTGCTGGAGTTGTCTTCCTCCATACCCTTCCACTTCTTAAGTCCCGTGGGCATACATATCACTAAGCATATCCAAGATAATAATGTTTAGCTCAAGATAATAATGGAATAATATCTTTATACCTTCCAGTAAATATTGAGCTCAGTCTACTTTATTTATTACTTACAGCCCAACACATCTTTATTAGTTGGCCCAACAAAGGAGATGCACAAGCATTTAAACTGTGAATTATGATAAAATTTGAAAGTTAAGCTGTTGTGTATTTTACAAACATTTCAGACATGCTCACATGCCATTCATCGCAAATGCTTCCGTATCTAGGTGTCAACATTGTGGAGTTTTTTAGGATTTCAGCTTGTGATTTTTGTATTTGTACTGTGTCATTTAGACAACTAAACCACAGCTAAATTCTTTATGTTGTTGCAATTCACTGAAAAAGAAAAAAAAAAAAAAGTTATTTTAAGTAAAGAAGGACAGAGACTAGTTTTGGGGAGCATAAACCATAAATGTATGTCAGCTGTTACTCTGTGAACAATACTTTGCTCTTCAAGCTAATTACTAAATTCACATTTTAAAATGAGATTATCTCCACCCTTATGACTAATGTAATAGAGCTTTTATGGTCATTTTTTGCTGCTTTTTTGACCTGTCTTTTGTCAGGTTTACAAGCAACTCATGAGATGCTAGTTTTTGTCAGCGCAGAAATAAGATGGTTCTTGACATTGGGGTTTTCTCATTGATTAAATTGTCATGGTGTATTCACAGCCTAAATGCTGCCTTCTGGTCACTGTCCTTTTCTTGTGTGGAAAATGACCTTTGTGAGTGATTGCATGCCCCAGATGTGTCAAAACGAGGAGGATGCAGCAATCCAAAGTGGTAACACCATAGAAAGTGTTTGTCCACTGATTGTCTCATAAATTGGAGGAAGGAGTAAAAAATAACCAGAAACTGATTTTTGCTAGTTTATTATTGAAACGTAATTTAAGGTCCATTTAGGAAATTTTATTTGTATTTTGCTTTAGAATATTTTTACGATTGTCTTGCATTGCTTGTAAGGTTAAGTCTAAGTACTTTATTGAGTCACGGGTCCAGTCACTGCAACTCTAAATCTGTTTTTAAACTACTTATATGCTTCTATTTGTGAGACTATCAAAGAGTTATAGGAAATTTACATTAGGACTACTATATTTTATGCCAATATAGAAACATCCCTAAGAGTCATTATTATGAGTGGAAATTTCTGGAGTGTAGTGTATTTTGACTGTACTCCACCATCCTTCAATTTATCATCTGTCCTGTAGGATTAAATGGAGTGTCAGTGAAATGATATAAAATTTCTTCCTTTGCATTGCTGAATTATCCACACTCAGAACTGAGCAAAACTTTGCAACTAGCAATTCTCTCTGAAAATAAGTTACCTGATGCAATTAAAGGCTTTCCTTGCAACTTTTTTGTCTTAGCAGAAACTTCACAAAGACAAAGCAGATGGGTAGGTTCGAAGGCTTGTGTGAGTGCTTGTTTTTCTGCGTACTCGCATACTGGTCCAATGACTGACATGTGGTTTCCCTGGCTCCCTGAAATCCCACCTGCCTGGGTGTGGGCTGCCCAAGTGCCTGGGAGGTCTGGCTAACTTATAGTACAACTGGTAGTATACAGAAACACCACGGTTCCATGGATAACCTAGACTGCACGGTTTCCTGGGCAGACTATTTTTTGGCTGACTGTATTTTTCTGGATCTCTGCCCAGAAAACAGGCATGATCCCAGTTCCGCAAGCTAGTTGGGCAGATCTAGATTGCTGGCCTACAAATGACAGAAAACATGGATTCTGCCTTCTATTATTTTTGTTAAAAATTCTCCTTTTGGGTTCTTCATTCTGATCCAATAAAACAAAAATGTGTCAAATTTTAAAATTTCTACAGGGTGAAAACTAATTTCACAGGTCTTCCATGTGTTGACTTCTCCAGAAGATGATATATTCATTCCTCTCAATCATGAAAGTATTTCTAAAGCAGCAGTGAATCAGACAAATATCTAAGAACAATTTCTTCAAATGTACAGAGTGTCTCTGCTTCTACATACCACAGATGCTACTGTCACAAGAATCAAACACCAGTAAAGTAATTCTTCTATTTGTTCATATATTTAAGTCCAGGATCAGTGTTTACTTCTGAGAGGATGATACAGATCACATTACATCTTGAGAAATTACCTCATTCAGAAAACAAGACAAAGAGCAACGCTCTCTTTTTATTTGAGAAAACAAGACAAAGAGCAATGCTCTCTTTTTATTTGGAGTATCATCTGCTTGGAAGATACACAGCAAAACTAACAATTTACAAAACATGTTCTTTAATCCCATTATTTATTTGTATAACTTAATTGAAAGAAAAGAATATTCAGTTAAGCAATTGAATGAAAAAAGTTACTAAAAATGTTTCTATTTTGCTGATCTGACTGCTGGCTTTATTTGCAAGTAAAAGTGCTYCTCATGAGTAAAAGTTTTGGGGTTAAAACACCAAAACAATTAAAAGTTGAGGTATCACCTCATTGATTTTTTGAGTTCATGGTCCACTGAGTAAGGAAGAGTTTTCAGCCAATCAAGCAGAAGTGGTAAGGCCATATATACACTATCATGGTAGGATYCAAGTTTTTCTGTTTAGTCTTTGGGGCATATAGAAGAAATTGTGCAGTTTTTATCTGTGTGAAATGGAAGAGTTACACTGATGAAAAGAGTTTAACACATTCTAGTGAATAGGGCCTCTTAGGCCTTTTCACCTGCAGAATATTTTCTGATCCAGCCCTGGCTCCCAGAGATGACAACACAATGTGCATTATTCCCAGGCTTGACTTGTTGCTGCTAACTTTGCCCTTATAACCCTAAAAATACTTTGTGGGGAAATAAGGAGATAGAGGATATGGGGGAGGAGGGACTGGGATCCAGCACTACCTGTTCTAAGGCTGCCATCAGCTTAAGGTTTCACGCTGCTGAGGAGACAGCAGTCATGACCTTGGCCACTCTGAGAAAAGTAGCATTAATATCACAGAARTTCTGTATTTCTGACGGGATCTGACATGGAATTCAGTCAACTATCATCATAAATTGCACAGCAGAAGAGCACTAAGTCCAGGGAGTCAAAATGAATAATTCCACAGTGCCTTGACAAAATTAGCCACCCAAGCAACATTATAACTAATCAGGGATGCAACTAAGGAATAGAACATGTACCGAGTAGACATTCATAGGTATGCTTGGACCTGATCGTTATTCAGCAGGAAGTTTTTAAGGGCCTAAATTCCCTCTCCTTAAGCAGGATATGCCTAGATCAGATTCAATTATCTGTTCATTCAAATTAACTGGCAGGACTCAGATAAAAATAATCCAGAAGAAAATTGTGAAGCCTTGTCAGGGAAAAAAAAAAAAAAAATCAAATTATGAGGGAAAAGGATGATTTTTTACACAGTGATATAATTGGTGGGGGAGGGAAGGAGAGGAGGTGGAAAGCACTGTTTATTTGAAAACAATAACCAACTAATTTACATATTGGGAAGAAAAAATAGACTTACTGGGGTGTTTAAAGGTTATATCTAAAGGTCAAATTACCTGTAACCTCAATAAGATGTCTGTAATCACTTTTGTAGCAAATATGGTATTTGTCCATCTTTTGGGAGCAGATTGCCTACATTCTTAAAACACAATTAAATGGAATGTCACTTTGACAAACACAGAGAAAATATCCGTGAATGTTATTTTGTAGAAGTTGTATGGAATATGGATATAACACATGCTAGTCTTGTTTTCATTTGTACATTAAAATACTGAAGTCTCTAACATTTTCTTGGTAGCAAATGATGTTGTATGACTCAAATTTTACTTTGGCTCTGCACTTATAATATACCTGCTCACAAGAAATGGAAAATTATTAAATACTGTAGTCCAACCCTCAGAAGATTGAGTAGAACTTTCATAACAGTCATTTGTTTGTAGAAGTCATTTATGGGAGTCTTAAAAGGCTGAAAGCTTTTCATGCTGWTTATGTACATATTCTGCATATAGATTATTTACATGTGGAATGTTGCCTCAAATACATTTGATTGTATTCTTTCAGGAAAACGTGTATTCGAGTTCTGTGACTGAAGAAGACAGAAATGTTTGTGTTCTCATTTGCATTGCTGCTTTAGCAGTAATGCTTTAAAAATTATGTAGAAGTAATTAATTTCTTCCTCTTCCAGTGCATTTTAATGCAGTCTAAATGTTCTAATTCATGTTCCTCCCTACCAATATTTCACTAAATTTCACTTAATGTAAATGCTGTATTAACAAAATGTGCTTTTAGTACATCTCTACTTCTAGCATAGAAGAGCTAAGCTGCTTGGGTGACATCCAGCTGCAACATTCTACAAATTCATTAGGTTTCTGTATTTCATAAAGGTCGAGAATAATACCCCTTGTTTTCAAAACAGACTGTTTCTTAATCTTCCATTAGTATCCCTACCTATTTTATTATTAAATCATTCTTTAAATGCCTCTGGTTTTGTCCATCATGCTTTGTATCCCTGAATCCTTTAATAGATTAAACAAGACATGTTCATTAGAAATTATCTTTATCAGAATAAACTCTGGTTCTAGAATAGTTCAGAGCTGTGGTTTTGCTTTGATTCTTTTTTTATCATACCTGAACCAATTATAATCTCATCTCTATCATAATTCAAAAAAAAATTAGATATAATATTTTGCTTAAGAAATAATTAGTTTTTCTTTTCAGAAGTGTATAAATCAGCTAGGGGTAAGAAAATCTTACGTCATGGCTAATTCCTAGAAGCATATTGAACTGATTGCAGTATCTCTTGTCATACTAATGAGAAATAAAGCAAAAGAGGAAAAGGTGGTTTCCTAACRGAGACAGGAGTAATATGGAGTACATAGATGAAAAACTGTTCTTTATTCTGAAGGTCAAATTTTAATTCCAATCATTTTTATTGGTATACATAAAATAATAAATGAAGCTAAGAAAACCCAAAGTGAAACAACAACAATAATAACAAAAATAATAATAGTGTAATCCAAAACCATAAACACATGAATTTAATACTTGCATTGTTAATGTGATTAAGCAAATTTTTAAGTTGCATTTAACATATGGGATACAGGTTGCCCACTCCTATCTACTGCCAAATGAATGAATAGATTTCTTCATAAGGAAGTTTCTTCTGACCTGTGRGTCATCTAATTTTTGGTGACTATTTTTCCTGAAGAGAGTCTCACTGAGAGTCCTGTGATTTTTCTTTTTTTTCCYCCAGCAGAGGACACTAGTCCTTTTGAGCAATGAAAATCTTCCCAATCACCCTCATAATGGGAAAACTTAGAGCTAAAGGGATTGCAATTTGATGGTACAGTAAACTTTAGATGACAAGCTTAGYCAGAACAAATGGCATAAATCCCTTYTTTTCATTATCTTTGAGTTTTCTTGCTCGTGGGTCTATGCCATTTGACTATTCTCACTACAACTTTGTGACAGGTGTTCCCTGCTCCTATTACCATGCTGACAGTTATCTTTACTGAAAGTCATGTAGTGCAGTATCTGTGAATAAGAAACTAGCTGATAATATGGTAACCAAAGAAAAGGGAGTGTTCTTTCACTACACAGGAAAAGCAGAAGCATTTAGCTGAATTGACAGCTACAATCTGCATCCAACTTTTACTACTTCAAGGGACTCAATAAAGTATTCAACTGTTGTACAACATAATTCTGCATATCTATTAAAAGCTTTTTCAATCATGTATTTTTTTTAATAAAACACATTAAGAAACTCAGAAAAATATTTAAAAGCCATGTGGGTAGAGACAGTAACTGTTCACAAACGAGCAGAATGAATGCTTTCTACAAATAAGAAAAAATAGATACAAAGAAAAAATCTGAAATACAAAATGGCAATGGCAAGCTATATGAATTGTGTCAAGGAGAAAGAGGAAATCTGTGGTGGCCTGAAAATGAGCCCTATAGCTTCTAACAGAGTCAGTTAAAGCAAAAGATGCAAACATTATTTTATCACTTTTATTTTACTAGGCATTGGCACAGAAAGTAAATTCTGCTGATTTAAACTTCTGCTGGATATTCAACAATGCGCATTATGGATGTAAGTGTATATAATGTCCCAGAGACAAGATCTTCAGAACAATTTAGTGCAACTCATAAAACAGAAGCAAATGGTGTATTTGAAAGGTATCCTTCTGTTAAATGCAGTGCAGGATGATATTTATTGATCCCTAATTTGGTTTAGGGGCCATAATTACTTCAGTGTTGTATTACGCTATTTTATCTTTGAAGAATATGCCATAGCCTCACTCCTATTTTTGTGAAGGTCCCTTTGATCTACTGTGTCCATAAAAATGGATACATAGGGAAGTAATGATGGGGGGGTTTTTGTTGTTTTTGTTTTTTTTTTTCATAAGGAGAAACATAAATAGACAAAGGAGAACAGATTGAATTTGTCTGCTCCTTACCACAGAAATCATACCAAAGTGAGAAATTTTCACTCACAGTTGAAAAATATTCTGGTGTCACAATACCTGATTGATTCAAGAACAGCAACTGTTTTTAAGCTTCTTCTGTTTCACATAGTTTATCATTTGCTTAATTAATCACATTTTTTACAGATTCTGTACTAAAAAATATTACATAAATGCAGATTGATATTCAGGATAACTACTGCAACATAGCAAAATATCCATAAAAATGTAAATTGCTTTTTTCTGTCTGTTGTGACATGCATCAAAATAATGTAATTAATGCTGTCATAAAATGATTAATAGAATCACTGTGATTAAAAGTTAATTCATAAGAATAGAAGATCTATTAATCTTTCATTTTAACTCATCAAGGATTATATTAAACAATAAGACAAGAATTCTGAAGCATAAAAGTGAAATTCACTGATAAAACTTCTTTTTCCCTACAGTACTTTCAACATTAATTTCAAAATCAATCAAAATCTTTTTTTTATTGCACATTTTGTTAAAATTATATCTCTGTATTTTGAAAGTAAAGAGAAAATATATTCATAAATATTGTTAGTAATTTAATATTACCAAATGTTCAGTTCTTCTCTACATTTCTGTTTTTCTCTGTTTTTCTGAGGATGTCTGAGAATTTGGAAAGTATCATTTGGAAACTTTGGATATTGCAATTCAACATTGCACTGGAGTATAATCTCAGAAAAATTTAAAAAACTGTATGTACAAAAGTGCATATTTTTAAACATGATATGAGTTTTGCTATTATATATCCTTGCAGTTTAATTATTGCAAGATACGTGAAATAAATATTTTTTGATTTTGCCAAGTTGGACTAATATTACAGGCATTTTGCAGTACTTTGACAGCCTGTGGGTACTCAAAACTAAAGCAGAACCTCCAGATAAGTGATGAAGCATCAAAATACTGAAAATGCTGTACTCTAACCAGTGGTAAATAGTGGATGGAAGGGTCGCTGGTTTGAAGGTAAAATAGATTAAAATGAATATATATCACCTTTATGATACTGAAAAGTTTGATTACTAAGAMTGTGAGACACATTTCTGTCCAGAAGCAATGTAATAAAGATTAATAAAAGTGGCAGGCCGAAGTCCTGCTTTTTGAAATTTTGAAGAAATACATTTAGATCTTCTGTTTCCTACTCAAGATCTCAAGGTGTAATATAAAAATAGTTTATTATTAAAGAATTGTATTATGTCTTTCTATTTTTACGCTTATGTATATTTTTTAAAAACTCACAGGGATGAGAAAGAAAATGAAACATAGATGTCCCCTTAAAAATTTATTTTGTTTCTGGGATGATTTTTGCTAACAGAGATCTGCAGGAAAATTGTCACTGCTTTGTACAGCAACTCGGGCTCTTTTCCTTTCTGTTAGCTCTGGTTTAGATTGGGTGCTCAAGTATATGTTTTCCTTGGATTGTGCAAGGAAGAGGGTTAAAGGAGGCTTGGGCAGATCGAATAACCTATACATATAAAGCCAAAAGCCTCTGATCATACTTGTTTCTAGAGAGACTGGATATGTTCTGATAATTTGATTGGAGGATTTGTTGTCAGTTGTTATGTTGGGAATGTTTATAGTTGCCTCCACATAAGTTTAAAATGTATGCTGTTGTTAGTACATAGGAGTTAGTTTAAAATGTCCAGGTTTTGGCAGGCTGGCAGGAAAGAAAGAGCTTTATACTGTGGTGTCTTTAAAATATCTTGAGGGCAAGACAGAAACTATTCCAAGTCACATTGATGGAAGCTCAGGAGAATGAATTAGGGCAATTTTTGCTCTCCTTTACACCAACATAAATCTGGAGTGACTCCATTGAAATATATAGCTAATCCCAACATGATAAAATATAATTTCTTCCTTTTATTATTAKGGTTAGAAAATAAGCAATAAAGACTGGTGTAAGTGATAATTTTGTGACCTAATGAATTTGCTCAGGGCTTCCCTTTAGAGTATAATTTATTGATAATGTGAATTTAGCTATTATATTACGTTATTCGGACTTTTAAATTTCTTTCTGTCATCTGGCCACTTTTCATTCAACCCCACAGCTAATTCTTTTGTTATCTCAAGCAGGGCTTCATTGTTACAGGGCAACACTGAGGAACCAGCTGACATATCCCTTTTTCCCAGACTAGGCTACAAGACAGTCTCTGTAAAGAAGGCTGTCTGTGCCTATCACTTCAGGGTATGATCCAGCCCCATGTTGTTGTTGTTTAGGTTATGCAATGTTCACTATCCAGTTTTTACGACACATGAGAGACATGACACCTGCCCCAAGCAGTTTGCAATCTAAAATTAGATATGCTACAGTGAGTAACAAGTAATGATTTTTGTTGTGGTATAAAAGCTGGTGGGCTTAAAAAAAAAAAATACAATAAGTTTATACGAATTTTCAGTTTCCAGATCAATTGAAGTTGTAGGTATTGTATTAGCTAGTCAAAGAGTTTCCAA
Organism: Mixornis gularis; assembly: GCA_003546035.1. Classification (NCBI taxonomy): domain Eukaryota; kingdom Metazoa; phylum Chordata; class Aves; order Passeriformes; family Timaliidae; genus Mixornis; species Mixornis gularis. The sequence goes on along the minus strand of QVAJ01000040.1, from coordinate 3,046,041 downwards.
YTGCTAAGATAATTTGTCTGAACTAGAGATCGTAAATGCAAAATGAAGAGCACAAGAGAATGCTAGAATGAGATTCCATTGAGATGTAMAATTTATCAGAAGCATTAGATCATTCTAATTACTGCAGAGGGCATGGTATAGCTTTAACTGTCATAGCTGCATAGCATTAGGATCRTGGCTAATTTAGGAAATACAGTTGCCTGCAATAAAGGGGATACAATTAAATCTGGGGTCAGTTGGATTTTTTATTTTATGCTCCATAAGAAAACCTACTCTCTAGCACATCCCAAACTTTTTTCAATGAGATGTTAAGAGACAGAGTATTAGAGGGAGATGGACAAAAGATCCGTATTTTTAGTGTTTACTTTGACATTGAAACTCGCGTATSTGCCAGTAGTAAATTTTACCTGTCTGATATTTGTACAATACTTTGGCAATGTAAAGCAGTGGTGTGTTTGTGCACAAGGAAATATTCACTTTGTTCATCAGTTAGAAATAAGGAAAACAAAACAAAAAAAAAAAGATAAAAGTACAGCAACTCTAAGTGACCCACATGGTACATTAATCTGGACTCTTATGTCAACTTTTGCATATGATAATTCTATTCAGTTCATATGCCAACAAACTCTGAACACGTGAAAGAGCTGAGGATCAGCACAGCAGGAGGATAAGCTCCCAGTGTGCTCTTCCCTGCAGTTCAACTCTCCAACAGTCTATGATCTCTGCTGCAARGACCCTTTGCTGTGGAAGGTTACCTCTGTCCTGAGGCCAGACTGCAAATGTCCAGTTCAACTCAGTTTCAAGGCTATTTTGGAAGAGTAGAAAGCAGTAGAATATTCTACTAACCCAAGACTAGCCCCACTTACTTAGTTTATCAAAAGTAAGAATATATCTGATAAAACTAAATAGAAAGTATGTGATTCTRTAATCCCCATTTTGATTTTTTATTAGTTCAATTATTGAATTTTCAGGAACATTTCTTTTCCCACAAARCTTAAAGTCTGGAAGGTAGTAAAAGGAATTTTAAAACATTCAAAGTAGGATYTTTCTTTTTTAGAAGAAATAGATATCATTATGAAATGGCAATAACCATCACCTCTCCAGGTAAYGGGAATACTGTAGGAATTCATGGACTAATGGAGCCAATGGATGAAGTTGATGTTATTAAAAACAGACTGAAGGAGAAGCATGAGGAGATATATATAGATCTTCTCAAGAATCTCTAGGTTTTCTATTTTTCTGATTCAGACATGCAGATCTCTCTGCTTCCTTGCTTTTGCTTCTCCAATTAGTGASTCCGTGTGTGTCTTGGAGATAAGTTTAATTGAAACTCCCAAAAACTTCATCTTCTGAAATCTCTGTGATCTTCATTCTTTGGATAGAACATAAAGAGCTTAACCAGTATCTCTTCAGCTSTACAGCTACTTACTTATTTATTACTCTTTCATTTCTGTTACACTGCTTTTGTAAGATTGATTTTAAACTACTGTCTAACTAGAACAAACAATTAYGCAAATGAAAAATTGATCCTTCAACACTTCAGAGAACTGCTACACATTTAATTGTTACAAGAAACCACAAAGAATAAGTTAATTCCAGAATAATTAAACATCTGTTAGCAAAWTTAAAGAAGATACTGAATTTATTGTAGATCTGTAAATACTCAGYGTCTTGGCAGGTGGTATTTTTATGGAGCAGAGAACAAACCAGAAAAAAAATAGATGAACTAATTTTTCTAGGTAAGGGACATTACTGCAGAATATATATAGAAAATATTATAACTTTTTAGTCTCAGGAAAGCTTTGTTGTTTCTGTTCATATGTTTTTTAAGATTTTATTGCAGCTTTGGAGCTCATTCCATTTGGTGTTACATATGGAATTGTCTGTGCTAAATTTGCTTTTTCAGTGATTCAGATATCACGTTTCTCACATACTGCAGAAAACATCAGGCAGTTTATTTCCATGGGATATTATAAAGAGCGTTACTGGCACAGCAGAGCCTGAGGAAAGAGCAGAAGATCTCATGAAGGCTGCTGATCCCTACGAAGTTCAGTTTATGTTGCAAAGAATGACACATGAAACCTCTACTCCGAAGTGTCACCTGAGCTGGCACAATTGTCAGATGACAGGCAGATGTATATGGTGTACAAATAGCTGAGAGGCATAACTGCAAGGTAGGATCACTTGGGATTGCAGATGGTAAATCSTGAAACAGGTCATTTGTGAGGATGTTGTTCTATCGTTACGATTCCCACTCTGCTTTCATCTTAGGGATGCAAAAGTTGGAACAATTAGTCTTTGAAGTCTGAAATCAAAATTCAAYATTTTCAAATATTAATAATCATATAAAAATATTTTTGTAAARGCTGATCTTGGAAGACCTTAGGAATGTGACAACTTTCATAAAAACATATTGAGGCTAAATTTGTTTTCCCAGTAAGAGGTTATGATTTGTGACCATAAGCAGATGTCTTCCACTCCTGTTAACATCAATGATTTGCCCATGCTGAACACGGCTATGCAAATGACGGTGTCCAGGTTGCAGAGAGGGGGCAGAGCTTAGTGGCACATGGGCATGGCAAAGTTGCTATTCTATGCTATYATGCAGAATGAGGTTGCAGATGCTTCTACTCAGAATACTTGTTGGCAGCACACAGCCCTTTACAGATCTCAAGAGGATTCACTGAAGCATCACTGGGGAACCAGAAGGATCAATAAGATGAAAAAAAAAAAAAAAGTCAACTTTAATTTTTGAAGTGCTGGGGATTTTTGTTTCACTTTTCCTCCTTCTCTTGGTGTTACCTACAGAAAAGTAATTTGTGGACAAATCTCTATGCTAACCTCCTTGAATCAAACTGAGGATGAATTCKTAAAAAGGGAAGTCTTTAAAGTGAAAAGCTGTTAAAAAAGAAACAAGGAAAATTTTAGGTCAAGGTCAGTTATTCTRTGTTTGACAATGGTCAGGATTCTTTCATATATATCTTAAATATACAGTCAGGAACACAAGCATTGATATAATTATATACAAATATTTAAAAGGCGATTTTAGATTTTATTTTTTTTTTTTTTAATATTAGCCAGCCTGCTATGCAAATATTAGCCAGCTTTTGGCTATGCCCTTTTTAGAAGACAAGGGTAATTAAATTATATGCAGCAAGGACTTTTACAAGATCAAACTCTTTAACTATTGGTTCTGTTCATTCTCATCCCATTTTCTCATTATGCACATGGAACAGTTTTCCATGGCACTCTGCAGTCACCAGACAAATTCTGAACACAGGTTTGGTCATTTCAATGCAAAAGAGAAATCGCCAACTGATATTCCCTTTATTCCTTTCAAAGTGCTTTGATTTCACAAGAAAATACATAAAAGTCTGCTGTCGAATACTTTGTTTGGGAAAAATCTCTGCTTAGACCTGCTTCCTAAAACATGACAGAATAAGACATTTTCTAGTTTATTTATCAAAATTCACTGACAAAAAGATTCACAGTATGTAAACTGAAGTTTCTTTAAGAGTAAGGCTCTGACCATAAAAGTATATCATCAAAACCTTTATATATTGACTGAAGATTATTTCTTTCTGTGAAAAATTAAATTTTATTGAATAATTTTTTTTTTCTACATATTTCCCCCAATATTTCCTGTTACAAAAGGTGGCAAAACATTTATTTTTTATCCTGGTTAAGAAAAMTTTCTTTAAACTCAGGAAACTTGTTTTTGTATTTAAGCTATGTATTGTAGAGGATGACAGAAAAACTATTGCAGAATGACTTTTAGCTCCTTGTAGTGTATGACATACATAAATATTTAAAGAACAAATTACCTGTCTCTTATAAAAAACTTAAAGCATTGTTGAAAATTACTTTCTATAAATTCTACTATTATGTATAATCCTAAGACCAGTAAAAACTTTCAGATAATATATTGGAGGCAATAGCTCAATACAAAGAGATAGGTTTTGTCTCTTATCATACTTTTAGCTGAATACTGAATTCGGATAAAACCACAAATAACCCSTGGCAATACAGAGTGCCACGGCATATTCCTGTTTTATCACAAAGATATGGGTTATGTCTTGCATAATAATTACTTGAGGCCTTTTTCTCATCTGGAAATCAGAAACTGAGTATGTCAGTATAGTGGTAGACCATATGCAGTCAAGCTTTCTGGRATGGACCTTTTGTTTCCCTAAGAATATTTTATGTCCTGTGGCTCTGGATGTAAATAAAAATAAAAATAAAAAAAATAAAATAATAAAAAAAACCCAAACCCAAACCACTAAAAACCAAAAAAACTATCTCAGATYTTGTATATTTACTGATAATGTTGTAGAGCTTTTCTCTCCTCAGGCTTAGCAGACTGGGACACTTTGGCATGATCTTGAGCAAGAAGAAAAGATCAGCTGGGTCTTAGAAAACAATCAGTTGCTATTATGTGAGGCATTGTTCAAAGTGTCCTATTCTCCTCCTTTTCTCTTTTCTTAGCTAAATATTTCTCATAGTCTTCATGTGCTTGACTGTAAGTGAGAGAGCAGGACTCCTGTCACGTTACGGGAGGGGGAATGATGGTCCTGTGGCTGTACAGGGATTGACAAGGGGAATTGCTGCTATTCTGTATTCTTTTCTTACAATTCCCCACTCTGAGAGCTCTTTGTTAAATGTCTTCCAGTGACAAGGCCAAGGCAAACTTCCAGTTTCAGGTGAGAGTAATATTACTTTTTCATATGGCAAAATTATAAAATATATGTAATCTTTATAGGTGTGTCARGGCTGAGCTATTTAACACTGAAGACATTACTTTCTTCTGCTTTATTTATTATTACTGGGCTTGTGAGTTTGGTAAATTATGGACTTCAAACCCCACGAACCACTGCATTGACTGAATATGGATCCCACATGCTTACTTCCAACAGGTAGGAAAGAGATGTATAGATACATTCAAAACAAGTTTCTCAGCATGTGCATGGAATACTTCTGAGACCATAAATATGAAAGCTTGCTGTTTCAAGGCAACAAAGGTACAGGCAATGAGTTAAAGATTGCAAAGTAGGATAATGTAACATAAATGTGTATTATGTTCTCCCCTTAAACAAGGAGGTCCYTTCAACCCCCTATTTTCATTATGTGATTTTATCTTCATTATGATGCTACATGATCCAGACTCTTGTGCAAGGATACTTGCTATCTTCTTTGGCATTTTTGCACAATATCACTTTCTCAGACTAAATCCCAATCTTGTTCTTTTTTTACACGTCACAACCCCCCATTTGGATGTCTTCTGTTTCCAACATTCCTTTACCATGCTCCCTTATTTGAAAAAGCAGCTCCCAATATTGCCTGTTGTGATCAGTGTGGCAGAGAAGATGCGGGAACCACACCACGGAAAAGCACCACGGAACAATTTCTTACCAGTCCAAAATGGTGCCTACAAAAATGACAAAGGCTTTTAAGAGAAATAGCAGTGAAGTTCATCTAGAAGCTCTTCTATCCTTTCCCTCAATGTATGGCAAAGCAAGATTGGGAAAGCATCTAATTTGTATTTTTGAAGGTTTTGTTTATTTTCTTTAAGGTCCTTAACACATCAAAGGGAACTTCRTATGGAAAATTCTAAAAACATGCACAGTATGGGGTCTGGAAGAATTTGTAAGGCTTCACTACATTAATCTAGCTGGAAATTACTGAAAGTAAATAAATAAACATATGGCGCATCTGTGGCTTTCCAAATCATATTGTCCACCTGTGCAGATGATCTCTCTTCATACTCTGGAGGTCATATTTAATTCAATATACTTTGTGTAGACTGGATAGTATGTCAACATTCGTTTCACTGTTCTAAAACTGAGTTTCAAAGTAGAACGRGTGACTGTGATTTGGTCAGAATACCTGCCGTTCAGAGASCCAACAGCTCATCCCAATTTAGTGTCATCAGCAAACTTACTTTGAATTCCTTCAAATTCTGCATCCAAGTGTTTAATTAAGATGCTGAAGATGTTACAACCCAACACCATGAGATCACAGTAACCCAGGATCTTGTTAGTTCCGTTGGGGTGGATTAGAGTGAAACAACAGTGAATGAGCGGTGTTTGTAGATCTCTCTCTCTCTCTCTCTCTCGGGTTTATTTATATGTAAGGTTTATTTTAGAACAATCTGGCTGCACAGGAGAGCAGGTGTGTAGCCGTTTTCATTGTTATTATCTACAGTAATATACAAAGGTGTGTAGACATTTTAGTTGTTATTATGTCTAGTAATATGAACATATGTAGGYATAAAATATAACTTAAGAAAATGTATAAGGGAAAGAAAGAAGGAAAKTATGAGAAAACCTCATGACAAGACTTGGTTGTTGCAATTTGGGTGTCTGTGGGTTCAGTCTTGTAGAAGTGGTGGTTGCAGACTGGGTGAGTCTTTGACACCTTCTAGGATGATACAGCTGCCTATTACATAAACACATTTGAGTCAGTAATGACCCATCATGGYCCAGCAGCTGAGATGGCTTCAGGCTTTGTGTGAATGTCCTGGTATTTCCCTCCACCTCACACCCAGAAAAGGGAATTATCACAGCTGAATACACTTGAGTAAGGACAGAGAGACAGTACYGCCTTGAAGGATTTGCCTCTTTCTTTATCCTGTTCAACACCCACCTGTAGTCTCTGGTTGCCTGAGCCATTAACATTCTGGTGCCTCTGCCAGTATCACTTGTGGATGCCCCTGACCTGGGATGATTGGAAAATAGTATCCGCCTTATATTTTCTCAAGTTCCTCTCACAGTCCCAATTCCAGTTAGTGAGCATATTGAGGAGGAGCTGGCTTTGGTGGTTGCACATTCACAGCTATTTCTTTGCAGTTTTCTGCAGTGGACAAAATCCAATGATTTTAGCAATGTTTAAGCCATTAACAATTTCAGTCTCAAGCAGAGGACAATCGGGGCTAGAGGTGTAGCCCTGAGGAACCCCACTACTGCTGTGTCACCAGTCCGATGTTGCTGGAAATTATACTATGTGTAATTTTTTTAATATAACTCTAGTCAGGAGTTTTTTCACCTTTGCCCAGGGGGGAAGGAATTGAAGTTTCTTTTCAAAGCAGTTTCACCTCTGGAGGCCTGATGAGCTTAACATCTCAGCTAGGAGTAGGACAGAAGGTAGACAAAAGATAATGACCATTAATGAACATTAACTCCAAACATCACCTCTGGCATGGTCAGAGACTCCTGGTCTGGGAAAAGATAGGGAAGAAAAGAGAAGAGTGAGAAACTAATTAACATTGAAGGTGAAGGGATCATTAACAAATAGGAAACCAAATACTAAGAAGTCTGTAACTTGGAACCGAACCAATGAACATTGAGTCAATGAATTTCTCTGAGTTTTGACTCTATGCGAAAAATCGAGTAAAAGCTGTGTGTGATGGAATGATTTTCTCTGCACAATCCAGGCAATGTGAAATGATTTCTGTTGCACATCCAGGCCATAACAGCATCCTGTAATGTCTTAATTCTCTAACACTAAAAAACGTTGGAGAGTTTTTTGTTTTTCCTGCAGTTTCAGTGACAATGGCACCCAATTTACTTTAAGTCTGTGCCCAACCTGAGAGCAAGTTGCTCACCTATTTCATTATATGGTTATTAGATGTGTGCTGGACATTTTGGCCAGAAGGTTTTTTGTTTTTCCTGCAGTTTCAGTGACAATGGCACCCAATTTACTTTAAGTCTGTGCCCAACCTGAGAGCAAGTTGCTCACCTATTTCATTATATGGTTATTAGATGTGTGCTGGACATTTTGGCCAGAAGGATACTGAGAGATAGTATCATAAGCTTTGYTGAAGACCAAAGAGGAGTAAATATGTCCCAAAAGGCAATCACCTTGAACCAGTTATTTCAATTTGGAAACATTTTGATTCATTGGCACATTTACATCCTGTACAAACTACTCTTTGCTATTTGAAAATATATTTTTGTTCTTTATAACTCTTCTAAGTATGCAAATTTCACCATGGTACAGCACATTAACAACATGAAATGTTTAACTAAATGTTAACAACCTATTTCTGCAAAAAAAGGTGTTCCTTCATGCATATATTATACATGACAGGTTTCAAAATGAGGGAAGGAAGCCACCGATATTGCCAATGCAAAAAAAGTTCCCATTTTCATAATCAAAACAGGTGATTTTTGAAAAGTACAATCTAATCCATCTATTTAGTTCACTTTTCTGAATATAGACATTTACAGCTCTATGTCAAGAAGAAAAGTTGCCATTTAGACATAAAATTTCCTTAGTTTCTGGTATTTTTTCAGATTTAAGATGATAGTGGATTGTAAGAAAGAATAGAGAGGTTGTGGGTGCTGATTTGTTTTGTTTTTTTCATTTGCTTTTATTTCCATGTTGTTATCCAGAATACAGGTAACTGCATACTTCAACAGCTTCATTTTCGTGGTCTAATGTTTTAAATGGTCCATAATGGCCAACAATTCAAAATTCATACTCTGTGTTGTACGCTAGTAAGTGTTCATCAGCTCAGCAATGGGATAGTCATCTTTGGAGACTATAAATTGAAGGAACAGATGCAGTGAATTCATCAGAAGTTCCTTGAGACTGAAGATTCTCTTTTAGCCCTCCAGATACGCTCTGCAAAAAAAGGAAGAAAAGGAGCTCAGGAATGAAACAGCCCAACCACTACATGCAGTTTATAACCTCTTGCTTCAAGGCAACTTTTTCCTCACACCAGAAAGTTAGATAATACACTAACTGTTACAAAATTTGTTACTAGAGAGATCTGGAAAATAACAACCTGGACAGTGTAGAGCTGTACACGATGGATTARTAGTAAATATAATAAAGGATAAAATCAATTGATGTCTGGATAAAAAAAAATATATTGGGGAAAACATCCACAAATTTTCTACAGGAAAATCTTGCTTTATAATGGTTTTGGAATTCTTTGAGACAATCATGGAGGTAAGATGATCTGGGTTGACACCATTCAGAKATTAAACAGAATTTCTTTCCAAAAGTCCTTGAAGAAGCTAAGCAACATCTTACATCTTAAGAATAGATGGGATCTTGAATGGAAAAACAAAAAGGGAAGAAGAATGGGAAGAGAAAAGGGAGTGACAGGGAAGAAAAGAAAGGCAAAGGCAGGGGGGAAAAAAAAGGAAAAGAGAAGCTCTATCAAGACAAGGCAAGGCAAGGCAAGGCAAGGCAAGGCAAGGCAAGGCAAGGCAAGGCNCAAGGCAAGGCAAGGCAAGGCAAGGCAAGGCAAGGCAAGGCAAGGCAAGGCAAGGCAAGGCAAGGCAAGGCAAGGCATAATTATTTATTTTTATCTGATAGTCTGACACTGTTAGAGTGCTTCAGGAACTGTGCTAGATGCAATGGTCCTGTACATATCAGTGCAATAGAGAGGAGAGTTGATGCTGGAAAACTGGGCAAGGCTGAGTGACAAAGCCATGGAATTCCTGCAGTTAAATGCAAAATCGTGAATATAGGAAAAATCTTCATTTCAGATTTAACAGTCTTGGATTCTGGCTGACTGTAAGTATGTGGTGCTGGCACTATTTTAGATAATCCATGAAAATAGCTGAAGTGACTAGAGATCTGGGGGATCTTTGGCTTGCATGTTGAATATTGTGCAGTCTTTGTCAATATCTTGAAAAGGCTGAAGTAGAAAGGAAAAAACAATATAGATGACAGCAAAAATGACCAATGTTCTTGAACGTATTCCATACTGGAAATTACTAAGTAGACAAATTTAAAATCAACCAAAAAAGGGTCTTTTTTCACATAAGAGATGTTTAAACTGCATGGTTCTTTGTTGCAGAATATTGAGTACGGTGAAAGTGTATGGTGGCTTAAGGGAGGAACCAGACAGATTAGTGAAAGAAAAATCCAAAGACAACTTGTCTGGCTCATGACGTTGCTGATCTGCAAATTCCTGTAGTCTGAGGAAGAGCTGTCCTTCACATTTTAAAATTTAATTTGTGAGCTATCTTTRGAATCAGGTATGAATAACATGGATCTGCAGTCTCCTTCACTCTGTCTGTTCTCAAATGATTATTAAAAAAATGTATGGTGGAATTTTATCAATGTTATTATTGTTTTTGTTTTCATATTTCTAACTTTTTTTTTTCTCTTCCTTTACCCTACAGTCTCTTCTGGAAAGCTTTTGTTTTACTTGATTTTTAAAAATAAGTGGTTAAGTTTAGGCTGAAATCTCAAAAAATAGTTGTAATGAGAATGTTAAAATCAAGGAACACTGAGATGCAATAATTTTAATATTAAGAAGTAGGTACAAAAATATAGAACAAGGTATTAATTCAGTATTGTAAGATACCTACTTAAGAATTGCAGGACAATTTTATATTGGAAAAAATAAATTGTTTGAAGGTTATACTTAATTATGAGATTCCAGATGGTATTGTTGAGGTGTTGCTTTTACTCATCACCAAGTGTCCAATGAATGACTTAGTTTTGCTTGGAACACAATAAACTATGCTATCATCAAATCAGTTCTTATTAGCTGCATCAAAATAAGCAAGACTTGTTAACTACTATGTCCAGGGGGAACATGAATAAATGAATGCCTGAAGTTTCTGAAAATAGTGTCACTGCWCAGATTGAATGAACCAAAAGAGTCATGCACTTCAAAATTGAACTGTAATGAAAAATTAATAAAAATACACCACCACATAGTGCAGGTTCCCTAATCAGGTTAATATYGTTCAAATATATCAGTTAATGGGAATATTTTAAAAAGTCATTAATAATAGATGTTTCTTAAGAGAGTGCTTATTGGTAGAGGAAAATGTCAAATATCTGCTGTTCWTTAAGGAAAAATGTGACGTTTATAATTTTTTTTGATTTTCTTTGTAATCCCACATATATCATAGTAAGACAAATTATACAGATTCTTTAAAATAATATGAGGATGCCATGAGGCTACTAAAACAACTATGTAATTTTGTTTTCCTGTTCCTACAGAACATTTCTTTGAATTGATTATATATGGTAATGTTAATTATAATAGTCTTGTTCAATTGGTGGTCACTCCTGCCTTTAATATCTCTGAAATACTTACATATGTATGTATTTATATATACTGCTGCTGAATCATGGCAGATCCAGGACTGCATGTATTTAGAAGACATTAAATACTCCTAGTTTATTGATTTGGAGTAAAGTATAAAATGACCCTGTGAAGCTGATTGTATTGTTTGATCAGACTTCAATAAAGTTTTGATCAGTTTTTCATTGTATGGATCTAGAATAGGTTTTAAGTGGTTATCTTTAGACAATATCCCTGAAAATGTTCATATTAATAGTATAAATTTCTTCTGATTATGAATATATAGAATATAAATTCTTTATGTAGAATACAAAAATTTCTTGTGGAAATATCAATTCCACTATAAAAAATAAATTATATACCAAATAGCTTATTTTTAAAAAAAATTAAAAAAGTAGTCCTTGTTGTCCTTGGAGTATCAGAAACACTGTAGTTCAGAGCTGGCAAACAAAATGAATGTTTGAGGCTTATGAAAATCAGCTACGTCCGTCTAAAGGCTGTCTAAGAAAAGATTGTAGCATATATGCTTCCAAAAAGAAAATATTTGATAACAAAGGGTCTAATCACTGACAGCAGCACAAAATTCAGTGTTGAGAGGCTGAAAAAGCTTTAAATACCTTTGAGGAATATTCATACAGCACTGTAATGCTTCATTCAAAGGAAGTAGGAGAAAAGTTGTTTTTACTCCTTTCCTAATAGATTTAGTTTTCTCCATATATTTAGTYCTAATTTTCATGATAAAATATCTTTCTTGTGTGAAGATCAGGTTTTACGATGTCCTGTCTGTCTCTGGAATAAGTGGCATTTAGTTCTTCTATTGACCCTCTTTCTATATGTGTCTATGTCATAGTTATCATATTACACTCCCAGAGTCACTATGCATATAAAACACAGCTCTCCCTACTTCCTTAGTAGTTTCAACTTACTAAGAAACTGTTTTCTCTGAAAAAAATCTAGAAGTTGTTAAAGTATTGATGAACTTATTTTTTTCTTTGTGAAGGTGTTTTTAAGATTATCTTAATTCAGGCACTACTGGTTTGCGTCTTTACAAATACGTGTTCTTGGAGGAGTTGGTAATGTAATCTCTCATTGACAGCACAAAATAAATTACAAAATATGAAATATAGTTTATCATCTCATATAAAAAGTGCAAAACCTGCTCCTCTAAGTGGATAAAATCAGAGTATGTGTTTATTATTGTCCAAGACTCTGTTGTTTTCTGGCTGACATATGGATACCTTCCAGTTCTCTTAATTTTCTATGCTGGTGGGACATAGTCACTGAAGGTGACATGTGGCATGTGTCACAATTATACCTTTGAGAGCCAACAGATGTTCCAGGAACTGTCTTTCATATCTTTTAAGTCTATTCCTTAATTCTTCAGTTTTATTTTGAAGGAGACTTATAAATATGCTTAGGCATCTAATGCCCACTGTTATCACAGAATCTGAGTGCCTAAATGCCTTCAGAAATTTGGCCTTACTCAGTGGGCTAGATATATACAGATTTAACTTGAATTCCAGCAAGTAATTTCAATACTGTCAGGGTTTATGAAAAAGGAAAAATGATACTTCACTTGAAAAGGGTTATTAATTTATATGGATGGTACTGAACACATACTCAGAAGTAGCAAAATGCCACAGCTGGACTCAGACTTTTAAGTTTCCATAAAATCAACAGTGAATAAGAAAGAAGCGCTTTAACAGACCAAGCATTACTCTTGTGCCCAGATCGGACCACCTCCAAATTCTGCTATTCTCTCTCTGTTTTCTCCACAGATGTCTATGTTACATGCATAKGATCACTGAGAAATCCATTCCCTTTCCTAAAAAAGTAAATTTTTTTCAATGAAAAATTGTATTAATTAGTACCTGTTGTCCTGGTATAAAGAGTTATTAACCAAAACTTAACCTTTCAAAATGGTTGGAGTTTTTTTGCATTAGTATTTCTGCAGCTAAATTAAAAACTGTGAAATTTTTAGGATAATGATAAACTGTTGCAGTAAGAGAGTAATCTGTGAATAGAAAGCTCAGTTTGTTTATCTGCAAGTGGTGTATAATCACATATTTTAAGAAAAATGTAATGCAAAAAGATAAGCACAGCAGCTGAACAGTGAGCACTACTGAAGCTGGATGCTAAGAGCAAGGAATGGCATATGTGACATAGGAGAATTTTAGGACCTAGAGGCAAGGTCAAATTGTCTATAATGTCTCTAACCATAAGAAGTTCTCAGCTTGCAGCCTCCAAGCAGTGAAATCTTCTGTGTCATATTTCTTACCAACTCCCATATTTCGTGCTTTGACTGTAATAACCTCTGGTTATTGTGGAATGTTGGTTTGAGATGAGCACTGTCAACAATATGCACTGTCTGTAAGCATCTGTGCCATTTGCCTCAGTTCACTAAAAATTGTTCTCTTCAGGCTTTTAATTCAAACTCTGCTGTTGATTCTCTCATCTAATATGTAGACAATCTTATTGGGGAAAAAAAAAGGTATTAAGCTTAGCAAAGCAGAACACATCTAACCAAGTGCCAGTTTTGCAGGTATAAAAGGAGGTGGTATTCTTTAATTGATGCATAATTTGAAATTGTTCTGGATTTCAGTGGTTGTTGCATTTCCTATTACTATTTTGACTCTTAGTGTATTTTAAATATAATGATTAGTTTAAAAGGACATAATGCAAACAAACAAACAAACAAACACAAAAAAAACAAAAACAAAAACCTAAAAAACCCCACAGAAAGCTAGAAGTATTTGTGCAAGTGAAGTATGTAAGTATTCTGTAAAACCTGAGAAACTGACCAGTGAGGTCAACTATTGTAACAGGACATTGTCCTGTTCCTTCTCAGGCTAATATTTATTTCCAGTTCTTTGTACTTGGTAAGTGTTCCAAAATGTTGTTTTTTCACATAAATATCTGATAAAATTTTGTGTGGTTTAACACTTGTAGGCAGCTCAGCCCCACATAGCTTCACACTTATTCCCACACAAGTAGGATGTGGAAGAGAATGAGGAGGGTAAAAGTGTGAAAACTCGTGGGTTGAGATAAAAACAATTTAATAGGTAAATCAAAAATTGTGTGTGCAAGTAAATGAAAAAAAGAAAAAAGGAAAAAAGAGGAATTAATTCACTCCTTCCCACCAACAGGCAGATGCTTAGCTCTTTCCAGGAAAACAGGGCTCCATCATGTGTGGTGATTGCTTGGGAAGACAAATATCTTGACCCTGCATGGTACCTCTTTCTCCTTCTTTCCCTGAGCTTTCATTGCTGAGCTTGATGCTGTGTGGTATGGACTGAYCTTTTGGTCAGATGGATCAGCTGTCCTGGTTGTGTCACCTCTGTGTTCTTGAGCACCCCCAGACTCCTCGCTTATGGAGTGGAGTGAGAAAAACAAAAATCTTCCATGACACTTTGTAAGCATTGTTCAGCAACAGCTGAAACAGTGGTATGTTAACACTGTTTTGGTCACAAATCAAAAACCTAGCACCATATGAGTTACTATGCAAAAAATAAACCCAGCCAAAGCCAGTACAGCCTACACTGATCCATCCATACAATATRTGCCATGTCCAATACACTCTCATTAGATATTTCTTTATTTCCCATCCTTTGATACATACACTGGCATAATTTGTTTAGTCTATGAGCCATTCCTGTAAAGTGTCTATAAAATACTCATCAAGGTCCTTTAGTCCATGGTTTCAGTCTGTCCATTATGGTAGTCACTCAGGATGGGAAACACAGGGTGTTGCACAGAGTTACTGTGCACCAAAGCCAGCTCGTGATGTGTCAGTGCTGCACTTGCATGCTTCCTATGAGGCTCATCCTCCACTAGTCTGTGATTCCTTTTATTGTACTTCCTGTAACATGCCACTCAAATAATGGGTTGCAAGAGTTCAAAGATACATCCATTGCACATCTAATTATTTTTGTATTCTTTCTTAAGAACTTCACTTCTGCTGCTAAAGAAATTGATATGAGCATTTTTTTGGATAGAACAAAAACTTGAAATTCCTTTATACGKGTATATAGAAAACACCCCAGTTTTGAATAGAGAAATTTTCAGGCAGAGCACTGAAAATTTTCCGTATCAGGAAAAAAACCTGATACGAAGGTAAATAAAGACATCAAATAAATTAMGTTAACTCTGTTTATCTGTATCAGCTGAGAATTTGCCCCTCAGAATGATTCAAGYGACAAACTCAGATAAAAATACTCTATTTAAAAAAGAGAACAGATTTAAACAGATGTACTCTAATTTAGACAAAAAAAAAACAACCTAGAATAATCTCAACTACCCAAAAAAACCATCAAATCCCTACAGAAAAGCTGAAAACTCACTTTTATATATTAAAATGCATGGCGTTTTCCCTCTGGGGAGGGGAAGCAAAGGTCTTTTATTATATCTATTGTCCCAGAATAAAGCTTTTTAAACAAAGAAAGAGTACAATGAACTTTTAATTCAGTGTTCCTCACAGGCCACTCAGGAAGAGTTAGACCCCCTGAGCCTAAAGCATCTTCTTAGCCATGAGTCAGAACTAGAGGGAACGCATCGTGTTAATTTACCTTGAGCATTATTAGCTTTATTGGCATGGCAGGATGACTAATTGCTGATTGAATTTGACTTTATAGGCATCTAAGTCCTTGGATGTACCTAGGACTTGGGTACAGAGGCTGGCAGATGGTCATGAATGATTCTTCCTAATTAGGGAAAACTGAAGGAATCTATATGCAGAATTCATGCCTGGATAGTTGTCCATGGGACATATGGCAGAATGCTAATGAATATGTACTTTACACTTGCACGTATATTCAACAGAGAACAAGCATTAATAAGCAATGTAACACCCATCAGTGCAAAAAGGATCATGTGTTTAAAGATTACATTTTTAACTTTTCCAAATCAGGTTTGTGTGTTGTGATCACCTGGTGTGCACCAAGACTATCTTTTCCTCTAGGTAGCTACAATAAATATTGTTCTTGCTACACAAAACAATGCCTTTCTCTGAAGTTGTTACCACAAAAAAAGTTAAAATCTAAAGTGAGGTGAATAAATTTGACATATTTATGTAAAYTTTTATCAATTTTAGGCAAAACCATACATTTCTCATTCTACATGAGGAAGTAAGGTTACTGTAAATCTGTTGTTTCTCCTCTTTGTCAAAGATAGCTGAAAGAATTAAAACATACAGCCACTCAGGCATTATCACAAAACCTACTCAGCAAAATAACTTCTGAGGTGACCCTATCTGGAAAGTACATGATCTATTTTATAGCTTGTAGCCTGGGGTTCAGGAAAGAACTCCTCTGACTCCCCACCCTTTGCCTTCACAGTTTGAAAGAACCACTGCAGAAGGAAAGAATATATTTTGAATATGTCTAAAAAAATGTACGTGGAATAAGTAAGATCACACTTGGGAAAGTTATCTCCATGTTAGAGCTTCTTTTCTTGTCAAAGCACTCAAGCAAAACTCTCAACGTTTTGTTCCACTGTACTAACATTCTCCTCATATGTTCTTTATATTGATAGCATATGATTGCCATATTATATCTTTGCAAATACTGCTTAAATGAATAATATCTGTCTGCTTTGTTGACTTGTACTATAGCTGAGTGCTATACTTTACAAGCTATACCTTTAAGATCTTCTGTCTGCTTATCTTTATACTTTAAAATTATTTTTATTTTTAATAATAAAAAGACTTACAGCAAATTAGAGAATCGGGATTATACATAAATAAAGGAAAATAAACCTGATAATACACCAATGTGATTACAAATAAATTAAAAAGTTTTTTAGAGTGCATATTRAATGCCATTGAATATTTAAATACTGCATGATTAAATTTGGCAACCTATCTATGGATATTCTGAGTTTCACAAAAATATAAAGGACAGAGTCTGAATAAATTAAACAGATGTAGAGATTTTGGAAAAAAAAATTAAAACATTTAATTGAATAACAAATACCTGCGAAAGCCAAAAGTAAATGAGTATAATCCAAAATATTTTGTTCGGAAATGCAATTTGAAAACATATTTAGCTTTTAAAACACTTGCCTGGACAATCCGCTCAAAGAAAATTTCATTCCTTTCTGATATCAAAGTATGCTAAACAAAAGAGATAAATAAAAGCAGAACATGAAATATAAATGGGCATAATTATAGTAATATTTTTTCATAAGATGCTAAGGTTTTTGCATATGAAGAAATGTCAGTTTTGAACTGGATAAAAGAAGTTTCTTTGTCAGTCTTTTGAACATTATTTGTGAAGTGAATATCCCTACTAATTTACTGTGGTTTGGATTCAAGGTGTCTTGCTTTTTACATGGAATTTCRCACTAAAACACTAAATTTAAATGCATATTTCTTTGTTTGTTCTGAATAAATTAATTTAAAATAAAGTAGTGTGCTACCAAAAAATCACCCCCAACCCCCMAAAATTAAAAAAAAAAGTATTTTCATTATTAATGTATACTTGGAATCACAAAAAAACCTAAAACTRTGACTCTCTGGGTAATGATTGCAGACTGTGTTTCTCACATGCTTTCTTGTCATATAAACTCACAAATTTTCTATGTTACCTCTTACGTCTGAGTAAATTTTCACGGAAGCATTACTTATGTAGAAATTCTTTCTTTTTTGGATTTGAATGATTTCTAGTTGCCTTATAATATCTATGTATTAATGAATGAACATTGTATTTAAATGCCAAGTTGCTCTCCCTATGAGCTGGTACTATGGAATTTATAATACTGCTGTAGACTCAACTGGGGGATAGAGTTAGAAAACCAATATTGTCACTAGGATTTTTGGACAAACTATAGAAAATATTAATCAGTAAAATTGCATTTTTGGAGGTCACTAAGATTGCCTAGGTATATAAAGAAGGAGACTATTCTGATGAATAACTGTGTATATTTTAGCAATATGTTCTAAGGCCTTGTTGCCATTCTCAAGACACAAATTATCCATGGACTTAAGCTGAATGAGCATTTAAAATTCATTTTATAAATTTGTATTTACTTGACACAAAGCAACCAAAATATATTGGTAATTCTGTTCACAAAGACTTAAAATAAATGTTTACCATCTTATAATAATTCTACAGAATGATATTGAGTTCATATATATAAATATCTACAGGAATTTTCAGCTGCAGTTCAGCACCCATGTAAGCTTTCTTCTGTAGTTATATTTGCCATGATTATTTCAAAATATGTTGAGTTCTGCATGGATTTTCTATAAGGATTCAGATAATACCTTTCTTNTTTTTTCCTAAGCCCTATATGTTTACCAATATGTTAAAAATTCAGGAGTATATTTTGTATGAGTAGCATTACTTACAAAAGTTAGCTTCAGTATTTGCACGATTTTTTTCCTCTTATATTCTAGTACATTTACATGTTTTCTCTCCTGAAAATGAAGAAAAGTCAAGTAGAAATGATGCAATTATTCAGTTCAGGGTAGGTTTTAGTTATGCCTTTATTAGATATTTTGGTGAAAAATTRAATTTAAATGCTCTGTAGAGGCAAAGAAAACAAATTTACTTTTAAGAATGCCATACAGTAGAATATAACAGCCTTATAAATTTGTCCCTATTAGAAATCCATGAGATGCCAGCATTTTGAATACCTTCTGTTCTCCTGATCTCCCAAAAGATATTCTCTCCAAGCAAAAAGAAAGTAGGAAAGGAGAAAGTACTCAAATACATGACCAAAAAAAATTTAGTACCATTCAGCCCAAAAAACAAACAGCTGGAAATCAGAAGAACGGATTTATGAAATCATAAAAACATGGAATAAATAAAAGACAAAAGTATTTTTCATTATTTTTTCCAATGATGAGCTGTTAATATGCTAGTTACTAGCACTGACAACAGCCTAGTGTTCAAAGTAATACTTTCCCTCTTCCCCAGTCCTGGGTTCTGTGTGAATCTACTTTTAACATTTTCCTATCAGTCTACTTCATTGTTGTCAGGTCTCAGCTAAAACTTGAATACTGCATGACAGCCTCCTCACAGAAATGTAAAGAGTAAGTAAGAAGGGAGAAGATGTTTTCTTTTTCATTACAATTATTTTTTAGATGGATTTCTGATTCTTATAGAATATATCTGTGGAGATATTCAACTTTTCTTCAACAATGACAATTCATTTATGGAAAATAAAGCAATAATAGAGCTGGTAGGCAAAGTGTTGTCTAGATATGGTAGACCAAATCAATATAATTGTCATCCACACAAGAATATGATGATTTTTCTATCTTATCTGTAACTTTCTGAAAACAAAATGGTCACATAATTAACTAACAAACTTTATTTATTTATTATTACATGTCATACTTATGCACCATGGCAATTGATGTGAGCTTTGCCAGGGAATTCAACTGCCAGTTGAAAAATTAATTTTCTTCTCTAGCTGTTAAAAAAAAAAAAAAAAAAAAAAAAAAAAAAAAGGCTATTTTTTCTCATGTATATTGTCTTCCACAACTCCCCCCAAAATATTCAATGATATGCACACATACTTATTAATAACTACTGTAACTTAGTAACTGTAAAGACTACTGAACCAAGAACCTGTGTTCAATTTCTACCAGAAGTTTATTGGATCATGAATACTAGTATAAAAATSAGGATGGGAAAAAAATACTAAAATAATTTGTTCTTATCAGGATTCAAAATACTTCCCTGCAGTGCCTCCAAAACAGCAAATATACTGACCCTTCACAAATCCTTCCTGTTATACTACAACCACAACTATGGCAAACATAAAATGTGGACAACACCTTGGTTATGAAAATGCTGTTTGCTGGGTTGATTGTTGTACCATATTAAAAAAAAAAAAAAAATCCACCAGCAAATCAAGCCTAGTGGATTTATGGTGTTTTTTTGATCTGTTCCTGTGATACAAACCTCTGGTTTTAATATTAGAGGATGCATACTTTTTATTATTAGAAGATGGATACTTCAAACTCTCTTCACAATAATCACTGAAACATCAGGAARGTCTTGCTTAACGCCATGTCACAGACAATAGTGGGTGCTGGGGGATTGGGCTGCCTTTGTCATGATATTCTGATCCTCCTTGTTGGAGTCCAGGGCATCCCTTCGGATGACCTGGGACCTGAGAAAGGGAGTTCAGACCCTGGACAGGGGGGTGTGGAGCCGGTCCAGGGGGGTTGGAGACCTTGGCACAGAGCCCAGAAAGACACCGAGTTTGATTTCAGTCCATGGGAGAAGCTTCCAACACTGAGAGAAGAATTAGAAACCTCAAAAGTGTGAAAGTAGTAGTTTAGTACAGCACGGGGTGAGAAATTTTGTAGTTTAGGAATTCTTAGAATAGAGATGAA
>QVAJ01000040.1:2987817-3025129 GCA_003546035.1 Mixornis gularis | reverse complement strand
CCGGGGACTTTTAACAACCTTGAATCTCAGCAAGGTATCAAGACAGAGACAAACCGAGACTCCTTATGCTCACACTTCCTGAACACTGTGGTGTTTCTAACATACAAGACAGGCAACAGCTCACTGATTGACAGCASTGGGTTAAGCTGAGCAGAAATTTTGAGAAGCCTCAGGGAAGTATGATATTAAATATCAAACCAATATTTGCAGACAGGTTTTAGCATGGCAGAAGGAGAGTGGTAAGTTTGCTGAAAATAAAAGCAAAAAATAAAATCATGGAGTAGAAATAGAATTACTAGAGGATGTCAGTAAATGTGAAATTAAAACAATCTTTTGTTGTTTCTGTGCTCTGTAAAAKAAGTCACAGCAAATCACAGAATATTCTGAGTTGGAAGGAATCCACAAGGATCAACAAGTCCAACTCTTAAGTGAATGGCCCATAGAAGGATCAAGGCCACAACCTTGATGTTATTAACACTGTGCTCTAACAAAACTAATCTCAGGGTCAATAAATGATCATAAGAATATGTACTTTTCTTTAAACCCTCAGGTGAGGATTAAAAAATTAATACGATGAAAAGCTTTTCTCAGCTGTGATAAAATCAATCAGKTTTGTCGTTTACTTTAAATGAGAAAAATTACAACCCAGCGGATTACGTGGTATTCAGCCTATGAACACTACTGCTATATGAGCTCAATGAAAGTACTTTATTAAAATTTGTGACAAGCTGCTTAATGTAATTTCATTATTTTCTTATATTTTATTAATTAAACATGATTGTAGTGGAATTTAATATGTGATTTTAAGGAGCAAAGAAATTATTTTCTGTATCTCATTTAGATATATTTTAAAAATTAATTTAACTTTTCCAAATGATGCTGGTATATGCACAGCACTACATAATATCTTTATTATTATCCTCCTGCATATAGATCAAAAGGCAACATATAAGATTAAGATCACTGTAGATCACATCACTGCAGTTTGCCTAATTGATTACTGCAAGATTTATTACATCAGACATACAAATAAAATAAAGCATTCAATTTAGTTGCCCCTGTCTCTTAACACGTAATTCTGAAGCTTTAATTTATAAAAGTATTCAAACCTCTGTTTAAATCTTATCAAATTCCAGTCAAAGTAATTAGGCAGATGTCTAAATATTTTGGTGAATAAGAAGATACTGGTGAGTTGAAGTCTATATTAACAGTAGAAAAAAAATCCAGATGCTTAACAACTGCTTGTCTTCTGGGCACACACAGCATCTTTACACAGAATGTAATTCTTTTGTGTAAGCACCATATCATCTGTAATATTTTTTCATTTATAATCTTACTTCCACACGCCTATGAAAGAACAGGTGAATACTAACTAGTATGTGATGTGATGGTGTGAAAAAGCATCACAAAGAAGGCTCAGTTATTGTCTTATGGTAGTAATCAATTCTTGACTGCAGAAAGAATGAGACGCCACAGAATTTTCCTTGCAAATGGGGAAGGATATCACTCTAYCTATACGCTTAAAGTTGGAATATCTGTATGTCACATTGAGCGAAAATAACTACATTTATGTTTACACAGGAAAACTTCATGCTACAAATCAGAAAATGATGACTGTAACTAGTATATCCCTAGGAAGAAAGACTAATGCTGTAGAGAAATAGTTTTCTTTACCATGATTTTTTTTTTAATTCACAGAATTGAAGAAGATATTATTTTCTTGGTAAACTTTTAAGAGTTCTATTCTGCTTGCCTGTTAAATTTTACCTTCTATGACACATAACTATTAAATGGTAAAAGTTTCAGATTCTTGCTTCCTGTTCAAAAATGTTCCTAAGTGCAGTCAGAGGTAAGTGGAATTCTGTAATTTCAAACATCACTAGAGAGTGGCCCAGTGTAAAGCATTATCCTGCAAAAGAAAAGTTTGCAAAGTATATTCTTATGTCCTTTCTCAACCTGCATATTCTAGCTGAATTTGAGTATTTGTCAGGCAGCAGATATAGCACTGCATATTAATGTAAACAATTTCTGGAATTCTACTCCTTTACATACAAACTTCATAACATAAGCTCCAAATATTGTTGTGTTGTATTGTTTGGAGATTTAAAGATGATAGATGCTTGCACTGACAGAAAGATTTAATCATTGCCAGCTGTCAAACCCTAAAAGCTATGGAGTGATACATTATTGTCACTTGCTTTTATGACTTTCCTTTTTAATGAAAAAGATACAGATTATATTTAGTGCAGAGGAAATTTCCCAAGGCAATAGAACACAATTTCCAGGGCTTGCATACTTAAGGACAACATTTAGTCTTCTCATGAACACTTGTGAGGCTTATACTAAAGCCTAAAGGAAAGTTCTGATTCTTGATTATAAATAGTTGAAGGGATAAATTTCTAAGTTATTTCTTGAGACTTTATGAAAGTAACTTTTTTACATTGGAATATTCACACGTATATGAAGACACAACCCTCCCTATTCCTTATCCACCATGTTCTGATGAGTTTAAATCTTTAGCAACCAGTTTCTAGTCAATCTTCCAAGAGGAAGACAAACATTGGAGACAACACTTACTCTTCCAACTGGGTTTGAAATTTATTGATCTGCTTCTCCTTTCTTTCTTGTTGCTACTTAAATTTTATTTTTGGTCTATGTGAACACTTCATTCTGATGACCATTTCCATACTCATTCCGTTACTGTCCTCTTATGACTTAATAGTTCCAAATTCTCAGGTTTAAGGTTTACATTACTTTTCTCATCCAGAATYCTGTCCTTAAATTTCAGAAGGAAAGCAGTAAATAAAAAAAGATAAAATAGGAAGTCAATTTGCTCTACGTGAATAGCAATGAAAAGGTGAAGTTTCTTTCCTTAAAATGTTCCAGGCCTTGTGAGATTGTAAGGAAACAAGAATAGACATATTGATGCACTGGTAATTGCATCAATTTAAACTGTTTAGCATGCTAAAATCTAGAATGAAAGAAATCAGGTATATCTTCCTGAAAATATATCTGAAATAAACACATCTTAATTAAAAGTAGAATCTAGAATAAGAATATTTTCTCCATTTAGAGAAAATATTGAAAATAAATTCTTTTCCAGTATGGAATCACCCCTGTTCCTCTAGTCCAGTTCAAATTAGCACTACTGAGTCAGCCCAAAAGGACACTCACTCTATCTGGTGGATTTGTCCTTGTCCTCCCTGGCATTCCAGTTTCTGCATAAAGCAGTTTCTCCTCATCTCAGCTTTTTATACCATCTGACAAGCATGTTCAGCTGAGAAGGTAGCAATTGTTTAATTACTTATTGTTTCCTAAATTAGACAGTTTCAACCTTGAAGACGTTACTTAGCATGCAGAATTGGATCTATCTCTTTGGTCATTCACMAGTTGCTAAAGGACTTTCTAACATGTTCTGATTTTCTGCCCCACATAAGTGATATTAGTGTGAGTTTGGAAACAATTACAGAACAAAGTTCATTTATAGCTCTGGTTTCCATCCAGAAAGATGTGGTGAAGGTCTCACTTAGATGAGCAGTCTGTTTGAATAGGTTTCATGCTGTGATGCCATACCACTCACCAGTCACTTGCCTCATACTTCCAATTATTCRTTCACCTTCAGAATACCTAGTTTTCATGTTTCCCTAGAAACAATTAGAGGGCAGTGGAATGCAAGGGGATATTAAATAGCATGAGCATACATACACTTTTCCTATAGCTTGACTTCAGTTAATGGGTTAGCCAATAATAGCTTCAGGAAATATTTTTTCTTTTCCTTCCTACTAAGTTCTATAATGGTGTGTATTCTCTGGCGTTCAGAGTTTGAGTACTGAAGTCAGACATTTATCAGACTATGGGCAGGACATTTTCAGTTATTTTTTGTGAAAATCATAGAAGGAAAGAAAGGAAGGCAATTTTTGAAGCTCTGAGCTTGTGTGGAARGTATTCCTAGGTGCCATATCCAGACTTGCCAAAAAGCAAAAAGGAAATTCCTCAAAGAAGGGAGGGAGAGACTTTGCATAATATTATATACAGAAAAATATCCTTATGTTTGTGAGAAAGGACGCTTTCTGATGCTAGTTTAATACTTTCTATTCATTTGCAGTAAATAAACAATTTACTCAAAAGAACAAAGAAGAAAAACTAAAAAAATCACAAAAGATTTATATTCATTGGAATGGATGTACCTCAATTTCTTAATTTTAACTGTATCAAGAAACAATGAATGAAAAACTTACAATGATATCTTGGATAAATAGGTAAGTTTGTGTCAAGTACCATGATTTAAATAAGTGGATTTACATTATCCAAGACAAGATTGTTTCTCACAAGGTTTAAACTAGAAAAAGTTCCAACAGAAATCCATTAAATGCATCATAACCTACTGTCGCCAGAGGACATGAAATGAAGGACACTCACGAACTCAGTTTGTCGGAGCAAAAAAAGAAGCGGTTTATTTTTCCTTTGAGTTTATATAATTTTTGGAGTTTCACCAGAGATTAGGTAATGAGGTTGACACTTCTCTGACCCCACTGGACAAACTCGAAGTCCACCAATTGTTCCTCCTCTAGAGAAAAATACAAAAACAATCACTTTGTTTATGTTACAATTTATGAAAAACTCCAGTACAGAAATGCAAACATCAGAAGGCTGAAAAAGATCAAAGCGACCACCTACAGCTATTTCAGAAACAGAGCTTCAAGCTTTTTTACTTGTCCTGGTTTCACCTGGGATAGAGTTCATTTCTYAGTAGCTGGTACAGTGTTGTGGTTTGGATTCAGAATGAGAATAATGTTGATAAAATTAATGTTGATTTTGGGTTTTGCTAAATCRTATTTATCATAAGTCAAGTAGGTTTTTTTGTCTGTGGTCATGCTCTGCCACTGATAAGGTACACCTAAGAAAAACCAGAGAGCATTGCTGGGATGGGTCGTGTGAATTGTCAAAAAGGATGTACCACACCATAGTATGTTATGCCTAATATATGAACTGGGATAGATTCCCAGAAGGCTGGCCAATCTACATTTAGGAATGTGGTCTGGCATTGGTCAGCAGGTCAGTGCATAATTTGTTTGGGTTTTTTCTATCCATTATTATTGTAATTGTTATTGTTATTTTGTATTAGTTTGTTTTCCATTATTAAGCTGTTCTTATCTCAACCTACAAGTTTTATTTTTGATTGTCCTCCCCGTTCCAYTGTGGGAAGAGGTTGGAGACGGTGTTGAGCGAGCAGCTCTGTGGTGTATATTACCAGYTGGGCTTAAACCCTGACATTACTAGAGTCAAAAGCCTTCCAAATAGACCAGCTGCAGATTTGGTAAAATTGCCTCAAACTTGATATAAGATAAACCTTTTTGACTATGAGGGTAGTGAACAGGTTTCTGTTCCAGAGAGGTGGTGGATGTCCCATCCCTGAAAACATTTCAAAGTCATGGACAGCACTCTAAGCAATCTGATCTATTTGAAGATGTCCCTGCTTATTGCAGTGCCTTTGGATTAGATGGCCTTTGTAGGCCACTTCCAATCTAGATCATTCTGTGATTCTGTGGTTATATACTCTTTGTGTATTTTGATTATTTTAAGCTTTATCTAATATTTCTTTACCCCTAGCCCCACAAATTGCCTTCTTTTTTCCTCCAAAATAAATCTGGACCCATGAAATATTAACATGATGGTCAATCTACCTACTTAGGAGACCAGAGTTCTGCATTCTCTCCTACTCTCCTGTTTGCAAACATATGTCACAATAACTACAGTTCTCTACCCACTGGTCACGTTCCACTGGTGAATCTCTTATTCTACTACTTTGTTTTGCAAGTTTCTTTCATTGTGATATCACTTGCCACTGAAATGAGTAAAATAATGTATGAGCTATTTCCTCTGAGGGTTGATGACTAAACCATTTGGACTGTAATTTCAAACATCACTAGAGAACAGCCTTGAGAGCAATCCTTGGAGCAATACATACCTGTGGTGGGTTATGCTGTGTAAAGCAGTGGGATCTGGATAGATCAGTAGACTGACAAGATATGGGAAAACAGAATGAGATCTAAATATCAGAGGTTAAAAAGAACTAGGAAATTTTCTGAAGGATGCAGAAAAGACTTCACATTGTCCATTTCAAGGTAAACCATTGAAAGCTTTTAAAGTAGAATAATTAGGAAATAATAAAACTYTGGAATCTAGAACCACAGAAGCTTCAGCAATCAATAAAAAAACCAACATTGTTAAAAGATTATGTTTATCAAACAGATGCCTGTAAGTCAGAGCTCATTACCTGAAGTTGTGGCAACCTAAGAAAATGGTAGACATGCAATTGGTAAGTTCATACGATGATGTTTCAAGCTACATGGTCAGGTCAGCTTGTTTGTGGGGTTTCTTTGTCAGATAAATGATCTCTGCACTGTGTTCCTTGTCTGGTGTAAAGTTAAAAATAGCTGTATTTTCAACAACTGGTCAGAAAGTAAYAGTAAGGTAACCTTACTGATGAGCTCAGAAAGCAGCTAGTTCAAGTGCAGGGGAATTAATTAACAAAAGCCTGATACGTCTGTTTCTGGAACAGTCGTTTTAGGGTAACGAATCATGAGAAAAAGTCACCATACTCATTAAACAGTATTTTTTCTGAAGATTCTTTTTTATAAATAAAAATATTTCCAGCTCTATACCAGTTAAAATATCTGGAGGTGTAGCTGGGGATGAAGTTATTTCTCCATAGCACAATGAAATAAAAGTTAAACAATAAGCAATAGATGCTGTCATATACCTCTCAGCAGAGATCTGGATAAATACACAGAGAAGTGATTACAGGGAGTGTCACTGCCATTTTTCAAGTTGCATTGCACTGAATAATACACAGYGAAAACGAAAAGAAATTATTCCCCTCTGTGATCCCATAGTCAGCAGATATTTTGTTGATCTAGTACCAGTCAGACAAAAAGGTGTTTGATCTTACATGAGCACGCGCCCAAAGGCCTTTAATCTGTCACAGTCATTAATGCCAATGACATTTTCACTGACCTGCTACAATCCTTTAACTCTTTCTAGACAACATTTTGTGACATATCCATCCTTCCAATTAAATCTGATGATCACTTGGTTGAGTGAATATTCTCAGGAGCAAAGGGAAAAAGTGTTCTCCATTGTCTTTTAAATTACAGATCATGATGATGACCACATGACACTTAATTAGCAAAATACTGAGTGGAATGCATTTTGTATTTAGCTTCCAAATGACCTTTATATTAGAGGAGTCAGTGTGGGTTAGTATGGCACTAAATGTATCAAAAGAGATAGAAAAAGATGAAATATCGCATTCTATACTGGTAAAGATTTAGAAAAATAAATACATGATGGAAGTATAGTTTTATACTTTCACTTCTCCTGAATGTTTTAAAGGCAAGCATCTTTACTTGGCAGTCAGAGAACTATTTTTTTCTTGTGGCATGTGTACAAAGCAAGAAAGAAATTTTATATCATTTTGAAAATTCACTAAAACAAAAAAACTGAGGGAGAGATGTTTACGTATCTTTATTAAACAATCTTTGAGGCTTTCAGGAAGAAAAGCTCAGGTGTACTCTATCTCTTTGTGGGTTTATGTGTAGATCTTTCTGTAGTGTAAACAGACTAGGCACAGGATGACTTATTTTGACCACTATCTTCAGCAACTCCACATGCTGTGCAGACAAAGCTTTTGAAAGGTTCAGTGTYAGCGGTTAGGGAGACAGATGGGATTTGCAGCCAGCCTGCACTCCAGATAACCTTATAACAGTGGTGCTGRGAGTCATGAAGTTACTGGGCTTGCATAGTTTTACAGCCAGGGAAGTGAACTTGAAGGTGTCATCTGGCACCATTCTGAGCTCAACCACACAGAAATTTAAGCTGCTTTTCTTCACAAGGCCAGGTATAGCATCCTGATAGTTCTGGAGATGGCTATTCTCCATCTCCATCATCTGCAAGAAACATCTTGCAGGTTTCATACCAGAATGTATACTGGAATAGAGATCTACAAAGAAACCACTTCCTTCCACAACTACACACTAAAAAGGGTGTCAGACATACCTAAGTTTTTATAGGTTTTCTATTTCTATTTCTGGTATAAAGAGACAGATACAACAGGGGCAATAAAGGTCCTCTCTATCCAATTGACATTTTCACAGCTATGGATGACTTTTCTGTTCTTTATTTAGTATTTTCAGATCACCTTGCCCCACATTGTCTTGTCAAAGTCAGAACTGAAACTGGAAAAACAAGAGCCCCAAAGCCAGATTGTAAATCTAAGCAGAACATGTCTGTTTTATTGAAGGTAAGTGCTGTAAGCTATCTCCTGTCTTCACGTCTGCCAAGTTCAACAGGATGAGAGTCAGACAGCAGACACTATTGGGTGGTACACCTTCACATAGAAGACAATGAAGTGTATCAAGAAAGGTAAGGAAACCACAGAAGTTTTAAATATTAAAAGAAAACAGAGATTTTTTTTTCCAGATGTTAGTGCATGAGGTACTGACCTTCCTTATTATGCTGTATACTCAGGARAGAGCAATGGTCATGACTCAGGGAAGCATCACCTTCTAGTCAGTCATTCCCTGYTGCCCCATAGAAATATTTTCTTGTCTAGTATGTTCTTCTTTCTTCATGATGCCTCTGCACAAGTCTGAGAGTCTACCAAGTGCAGTGCAGTAGAAGGCAATGCTCAGTAGAACATACATTTTTGCCTCAGTTTCACTTTTTCCTGTTTATGACCATGACATACAGATATCATAATTCCCAGTGTCTGCCCCCCTGCTAGCCTTAGGCATTTGACAGAACAGGATGTGAGGGTACAACTGTCACCCTAACTTCACCTCCAGGCTGCACTATGGTCTCAGAAATGCTCATCAGGCCTTGGCTTTGACAAACATCTCCCTGTCTAAGGTCCTCATGCACTTACCAGAAACAGTCTGTCCYCAGGAACTTATGTTGTCCARTGGAGTCCTTTTTTCAAGAAACAGSCATKGAAATTTATTTTTCTTACCTGASTAACAACCCAAATGGAACAACACTTTTGTTATTGAAATTTCAAGGAAAGTTATTGACCCAAATTGCATCCAGGGTAGAAAATTATTATGCCTTGAACCGAATCCCTTGCAACTCTTTAAACAGAGATCCTTAATGAGATTCTTTGAGCTCTCCTAGACTGCAACAAGCTCTGACCAGAAAAGTCCCTCTTACTGGGATACATTTCAGAGACAGTGAACTCTCAAGTTTGCTATACTTGAAGATCATCACCAAAGGCCAACAATGGAGCCTGGGCTATCTCTATTCCTTGAGGCTCAATCCTTCACCCATTGCAAAGGGGCAAAGCAAATTTTTCACAGACATATAYATACACCTTGGATGTCTGCGTGTGCATGTGAACATGCTACAACAAATGTATTATAAATGTTGCTCTCTTAGATTTTGTAAGTATGTTAGATTTGTAAGTAAATTAGGTTTAAAAGTAAGTTCATATTGTGCTTAKAGTAAATTCTATAGAATCTTTTGTTAAGGCTATTGACTGAGTGATTGTAAGTTTAAATTCTTTTAAAASCTTTGGCCTAAACCACTGGTCAAGCCCAGGGCTAAATTTAGAGAGGGGTTCGCTCTCAAACTTGGGAATCAACAGGAGAGTGTGCCTTATTCCTTTTWATCATTATCATTTCCCATCTTTATACTTTTACATCCCTAGTCTCCTTGTAGATAATTTTGGGTTGATTTTAATCTGATTTTTCTCTGTGTGCTGTAACAATTTAGTAAGTAGTAGAATGAACAATAGTAGTAGACTTGCCAACWACTTTTGTCCACTTTCATTTTTGTATTAAACCTGCTTTCGCCAACACCTTTGCTGGTGGTTCTCTGAGTGACCTGAAAGACCCACATCTGAAAAAGGATCACAGACAGCAGGCAATTTGAAAAAAAAAAAAAAAAAAAGTAGAAAATCCAATCTCAGAACATGTCAATAACAAGGAAGAAAAGAAAAGGGATTTGGTTGTCCCAGTTATATTGAAATTAGGCTATCAGTTCTGGTGGTGGGAGGTCTACCCAAGCCTTCTCTGTTTAAGCGTCTGTCAAGCATAGTCTGAAACACATATATGCACAAATATATGACCCTGCTGGAGCTTCTGAATGTCTTCTCAGCATGATGTTCAAATTCTGCTATGCTCTGTTAATCTAAATGTGTGGAAAGTAGAAGGAAAGTAATGTTCCATATACTACARTAATAGACATATGATCTGAATCTTGCATTCAACCCATTCTATGAAATATTTAACTGTTATCTTGGGTATTTTCAAAGTCATAGGAAAGATGATGAAGAATAAAAGGGATCTGCAGGGGGTTTTGTACATGTTCTTAATTTGGAAATGTAAAAGAGCAGTCTGAAAGCTATCTTTTACAAAATTATCATGAGGGTTCTAGATTCTTTAGATTAGTTAGCAATTTTTTCTTTGGTTTGAATCTTTTTTACTTAATCAGTATGCAGAAGCAACATAGCACGTTGGTGTGTCTACCCCAGGAGTGACTTCTAGATGCCATTGCACTATAAATCATTGAAAAAGCACTAAATTCATAATGACTCTTACATTAAACTCACTGAATAGATTATAGCACATTTAATGGCCCATGCCCACCCTTTTTTTTTTTCAGTGACATGTRTAATTGGAGAGTTGTTATTTCCACAGTTTTCTTTATATATGTGAATTGTATTGCTTTTCACCTTGTTGTATGTTCATGGTTTTGAGTAGCAGCTTTTTGTAGGTTTTCTTTGTAAAGGATAAAAGCACACCTCCCCATCATTATTTCTGCTTTGAGTTCTCTGAAAAAAATGCTTTCAAACACTCTCCTCTCCTCTCCCTCTAAACATAAAGACAACAAAGAACAAAATGAAAATACAGCAACTCCCTTCCTCCAATATTAGCTTTCCCTTYCTTTGGTAAGCCCTAGTGGTTTGAACTACCAATAAAAAGGAATTTAKTTTTTTTCTACTTTAAGCCTTCCCTATTAAGTGAGAGTTCTGCAGATCACAGAGCTACAAGTCAGTTGCAGAATATATGTTGTGGTAAGTAGAATTAGCCTCTTGACCTTCAATTCTCCTCTCCTGTGATGCACACTGATATTTCTCTAACCACGAAGAAGTTTTTACAGACAAACAAAGGATAGCTTTTTGCCACTATTTCTCACTGAAAATTGAGCCAGTAGTCCAAAGAATTCAAGTTCTTAGGCTATTTTAGCTGTATTTAGTGAAATTAAAGTTGCATATTTCTACTRAACATCTATCTTTTCAATAGCAAAAATGCATCCACACTTATGCATCCACCCCTTTTTGACTTGGAAAATTAAATGGCACATTTATACTAAAACCCAGATTTGTTGTACTTTGTTGTTTATTTGTTCTTATAAAGRTGTGTTTGCAAGTGTCCACATGCATTTCTTAATGTTTTTGTTTTTTTAAAAAAGTATAGATTTGATTTTGCAGAAAATAGCTGGAAATAAAGCTATGGTTATCAAAAAGAGAATTTTTTTTTTTTTTAATAGTATGGGAGAATAAATTGTCTGACTAGTTCTATTAGGGATGGTTCTGAAAAATCTGAAATTCAGCTGAATRCAATAAAGCTTGACAATACTTTGAACCTGACATAATCAAGCCAAAATATTTCAGGAGAAAAATTTGTTTGGTTTCCTAGAAATAGAAGCAACAATATATTGAATAATAGACGCAAATAAAAATCTATTGTGTTATTGATAGCATTAGGACCAAGAATGGATACCTTACACTCTAAATGATGACATCTTTGTCACAAATGTTTTAGGTTGATTGTTCAGCAAAGACAAAAGTGGATCAAGTTTTGTGTGTAATTATTTTTTTTTTCTCTGATGAATGAGGAAAAAAACATTAAAATTTGAATAATAGTTTCCAGGATAATCTTCTGGCCAATTTAGGGAACAATTACTTGTTAATTTCCCATTAATATATGGGAAATTGTGTAAATTGTGTAACCACAAAAATTCTAGAATTTTTCTTAGGAGATGCCTGTGTGCTACCCCTTATTTCACTGTTTTAAATGAAGGTAGAAGAAATAAAGAGATTTTTTTAAATAACAACTGTTAGGTCTTTTATAAGAAATAATTTTAATTTTCTTTAAAAAAAATAAAATCAATTGACTTAGTAAAGCACTGTGTGAAACACATTGTTTTGCCAAGACTGAGGGACATATAAATCTGCATACATCTGCATACAGGGGCATTTGCATGCTTTACATTTTACAGTAATGCTTATTTTACTTGTGGACATAACTACAAAAACAAAATCTCTCTGTGTTGGTACAAGAGGACACAATTTTTACTTCTGGAAAATTTTGACACATTGTTTTGGGTTCCTCACTGTATTATTAGAAGCTTTAGAAAAGTGGCATATTCATACAGCTGCTGGGAAGACACATGCATTTTCAAGCAACCTAGTTGTCTAGAACAGGTAAATCCTGAAAGGTTTTTGGGGTCTTCATTGTATGACACACTTGYACTCCAAAAGGCCCTAAGTACTGTACAGAAATAATAAAATATTCCTCTTGTACAATCATTGTAACTAGTGTAATGGCCTCTTAATCCTCTTAATCCAGTTAACAGATCTTAACAATTTACTGCRCTAACTCTGTCATGTTACTTCTATAAGCACATGTTCTTAGCTCATGAGAAGGAGAAGTAATCTAATTTCAGCCTCTAATGAATGACTTGAACCAGCTTACTGTTCTTCTGTAACAATGTTTCCAAACAATTTCTATTATTCCTTGTAATGTCTTGTGTGTTAGTAAGCTTCTTCAGCTTAACAGTGATAAGATTTTTTAGAYTTTTTTTTTAAGAGTGGTGTCCCCACAAGGACACTAAGGGATGACTTTTGCATCATGTTAGTATAGATAAAATTTCTTGACATAGGAGAAAATCCCTATCAAAATATGGATGGATATATTTAACCAATAAAWTTTTATATTGTCATTAAAGAGAAGTAAAGGGACATTTTCCTCAGGTGAAACTGTCTGGTTTTAGGCCAGACATGCAGCATTTGAGAGACAGTTCATTGCTTATAAATTTCTGGAATAATTTTTTTTTTCTGAAAAATGTTGCAGGGTTTTAAATAGCCTCACTTTTCCTCTCTCAGGGAAAATGTGTAATTGTTTCTTCTGCAAAGACTAGTGAGAGCACAGGAGAAAGGAAGCTCACCTGGAAAGCTTGTCTCTTATACAGAAGAGCATCTGTGTAGTATACATATATATGTACTTTAAGGAACATTTGGTGCCATTTAGTGTTGGTAGCGCAGCAGATGTGAGGTTGAATGAGAAATTTGAAAAGGAAGAAGCAATTGTATTATATAAATATTTATTACATTTCTGAAATAGGTGATCAGCTACTGCTTTTCTATTTTCATCAAAGGGGGAAAAAACCTGGTTTTATCATTAATGCAATGTATACATCCCCAGTTCTAAGCTGGCTGTTAAATTGTTGTTCTCTTTTCTGGGCYCTCAGGACAGTCTCATAGGTTTTATTCTGCACTTCTCATTCAGTCATTTTCTTCTCTGGTCAGCCTAGATTTTATCCTTCTATCTGGCCTATTGGCTACTGAGCAATAAGAACTGCTTTGAAATTTGACAGAGAATCCACTTTTTTCAATCCTTTCCTAAAGAAAAGATGAAGAATCTGAAAGCATGAAGGCATAGGGCCCAGGTCTCACTGCCAGTTTGTAGTCATCTGAAGCCAGATAGATGAGACAAGCTGTTCAGGTACAATAAATTCAAAGTGTCAGACTTGTTGTTGATGTATCCTGTGATGTAGAATACTTGGTGCAGACATGACAGATGCAAAGTATGACAACAAGGTCTGTGGCACCTCTGAGATGCCTTGAGCTGGAGGTGTTACCTTTCGTTTCCCATAATTCATGTTTTGTTTAAGGATCATGGGAAGAGAGAAAACTGTCCTGAGACATTATGTACTCAATAATCTCTCCTGTTGCAGCAGCCTTTTTTCACATCACCTTCTAYCTTCAGATTCCTAATTGAATTTTATATAGCATTTAAAATATCATATCATACACACTTTCTATTTTACTTATTATTTTAACAGTATTTGTTGTATATTTGGGTAATCTGGATCTTAATATTTTATCAAACATTTCAGCATATGACAAACCCAGTTTAAAGGGGTTTTTTTCACTTTCAGTAACAGAAATCTGAATTAGACTTTCCAWTTTTTCTAAACTTTCTTTCAACTTAAACTTATTTGCAATATGGGTTCTGAGTTGTAGATAACAGAACTCTCAGTAATGTTACCAAGTATTTTTTAAAAAATCCTCCTTCTGATATTTATTTCTTTAAAATTTTATTTTGCCTCTAATTTCTACAAAAAAAAGCTTGATTTTAATTCATTTTATCCTCATTCTTCTATAAATCTTATCCATTCTTATCTTTTTTGCTGCTCATATATACTCACCATGGGAAAAATTTTATCATTAAACGGTCTAAGCTTTTCTAAGCACATGTCAATGTGTTACATGTCTGCATTTCCCTTATACCCTCAAGTTCAGATGTCACTCTGACCTGTGTGGCAGCACCCAGTTTTATTTAATTGGCTTTTATTTGTCATAAAGGCTGTGTTGACTCCAGAGACTGTAAAATGTTTGCAAGATGAAACTATGGTAATGTTCTCTTTGTAAGWTTAGTGCGGTTGAGGTAGAATAAAGGCAATATTGAGCAAACAAATCAATGTATTCCAATAATGTTACACAACAAATAGCCACAGCTTGCACTGAATTTACAACAYGGGAGGTGAAAAGGTACACTTGTCTTTTTTGTTCAGCATTGGTTTTCACAAGATAAGCCTTTAACATCTGTAATCTGACTTCCTGACAAGCCAAGAAAATGATGAACATGAGAGCAAATGGGTATAGACTTTTCTTTCTGAATATGATTTTGTGATTTTTATTTAAAAAAATGCTAAATGTGTATTTTGTTTGTTCTTGTGTACAAGCACACAGTAATTAATACACTCTTCCTTCTGCTTAGAAAGGCAGGTTTCATAAAAGAACAGTATTCAGCTGACCCATCTTTGGCTGTGCATCTGATCACTTTGTTTTTTACAACATGACTAATTCTGTTTGTTTCTTTTAGGTTAAAATCAGAGTTCCACAATAACAAATTCTGAAATTTAATCTTGTCTAACATATTTTCTTCAATGCTAGGTGATGAAATTTCAAAATTTCTTTCTCATTTTTAGTTCTTGAATAAACTACATTCAAGCTACTGAAATTAATTCCTCTTTATGTTGTGCTGTTTTACATTCTGACCAAAAAATTAATAATAATTTTTTGCTTCTCTTCCTTTAATCTTGTTCCACATATCCTCATGAAGAGACATAAAGGCAATTTCAACATGATTCATTCCTCCTGCTATGCATGTCGGTGTTAAATTTCACTGGGTTCCTTATTTGGAGTGGGTAACTTTCAATATCTTTCCTTCCTTGTTTCTCTCTACCCTTTTCGTTTTAATTTCACTTCTGGTGTTATGCAATATTTTGACTGAATGAAAAAGGAGAACTGTAAGACAGGGATTTACGCTGCTGAATGTTAGTATAACATAATGTATAACATATGTAAAACATATGTTATATGTATATGTTATGTTATGTTATGTATAACATAATGTAAAGTAGTAAATATTAAAGAAAAGCATAAATGAGGAAGAGCATAAAAGCAAATAAAAGTAAACATGT
The DNA here is from genome assembly GCA_003546035.1 of Mixornis gularis. Taxonomy (NCBI): domain Eukaryota; kingdom Metazoa; phylum Chordata; class Aves; order Passeriformes; family Timaliidae; genus Mixornis; species Mixornis gularis. Next base: position 3,009,361 of record QVAJ01000040.1, on the reverse strand, counting down.
GCTTCTCTGTCTGGATTTAATTTGAAGAAGGAACTAGTAGGTCCAAAGCAGAATGTTGAACCTGGAAACATATTTACCTCTTTGTGTACAGGACAAAGGTTATGTAGACTGGAATGTATATGGCTTATATACTCCTTTAATATATATTTTTATCACTGTAGATTAATAATATGGSTTTTTTGACTGTATGACTATTCAGTAGATATTTATGCACATGGACTTGTGTACCATACCTTAGAATAAAGGAAGAAGTAAATTTTTGAAGAAAATAACAAGAGAGAAAAAGATAATGCATAAGTTGCCTCTTGAGGCAAGGGTAATTTCTACTTGGATAAAATGCAAATTAATTGTGTAAAGCAGCAATGAAAAAGGGTCTCATTTGTACATTTTTAAGGCACAAAAAGGAAACAAAAATATACCTAGGAAGCATGACACTTTCAGTTTCAGATTACAAAAATAATTATAAATCAGGATGATACAAAACTAGGGGGATGTCTGACACACCAAAAGGCWCTGCTACCTTTCAGYAGGGCCTTGATAGGCTGGAGRGTTGGGCAGAGAGAAACCTAATGAGGTTCAGCAAGGGCCAGTGTTGGGTCCTGCACCTGGGCAGGAATAACCAGCACAGGCTGGGGGCTGACCTACTGGAGASCAGCTCTGCTGGGAAGGACCTGGGAGTCCTGGTGGATGACAAATTGACCACGAGCTGGCAGTGCTGTTGTGTCCAGGAGGGCCTGTGGAGTCCTGAGGTGCATCGAGGGCACTGTGGGCAGCAGGACAAGAGAGCTGATAGCACCCTTCTGCTTGGCCCTGATGAGGCCACACCTGGAGTGCTGTGTCCAGTTCTGGGCTGCTCAGTTCAAAGACAAGAACACAAGATACACAAGAGAGGGCCCAGCGGAGAGGAGAGCCTCTCTTTTCTGAGGAGAGACTGCAAGAGCTGGGCCTGTTTAGTCTGGAGAAGACTGAAGGGGGATCTCATTAATGAATATAAATATCTCAAAGGCAGCTGCCAAGAGAATGGTGCCAGACCCTTTTCTGTGATGTCTAGCCACAGGAAAAGTAGCAAGAACCACAAATAGAAACACTGGAAGTTCCATCKCTACATGAGAAAGGACTTCTTTACATTGAGGGTGGCTGAAGTGGTTTGGAAGCAAAAGCAGGGAGAGACTCCAAGTCAGAAATACAATTTAATAATAAGAAAAAAAAAAAAAAGAAGTAAAATAAAATAAATGCAATAATACAAAAGACTACTGAGAGAGTCAGAATGCAACCTGACACCCTGTTGGTTAGAGTCTTGCTCCAAAATTATTTATTTTATGCAGACATTTTTGAGCAGAGTTAAGAAGCAAAATGCTTTTAATTCACAATGATCCCCAAACCCTTTAACAGTTTCTCAAACTAATTCCATATTTGTAAACATTAACCAAAACACCAGTGAAACATRGTGACTTCTGAAAAGAAATATAGCTGTACAAACACCATTTTTGGATAGTAACTGGATATTCTAAATCAGATAAAATCATAAAATTATTTAAAAAAAATTCTAAAATTTTGATTATTTCTTTCCCAGCCACATCCCTGATGTGAAAGGGAGAGAGAACAATCACATTTAATATAGCCTTCAAAAGAATTTTTTGTAAGTATTTCTAGCTAAGAATGTGTCCCAGTGTTTCCTCATTCTGGTACTGTCACCACATTTAAGAGAGTTTTAAAATGAGATTGTTACAAACATAAGCAAAACCACCCAGAAACTTAGTTTTTAAAAATATTACATAGTAAAATTGTATAACTTCTGGGGATTTTATTCTTGTTGGGGACTTTTTATTGCTTTGTGGAGGTTTTTCTGGAGGTTTTTTTGGTTTTATTGTTGGTTTGTTTGTGTGTTTTTTGTGGGTTTTTTGTTATTTTTTTTGTTTGGGAGGGTTTTTTGTTTGTTTGTTTTCTTTTGTTTTTTCTAGTTATTCATTCTTTATTTTAAAAAACACTCCCATTTTATCCATTAGAAACTGATGTATACATATTTCAGGTGAAAATTGTGCCTTGAAATGCGATATGTAAGGTTTCAAACACTTCTTGCCGTATAAAGGTAATTTGGAAGTCAACAGAACGACGCAATATGCTATATATTATTGTTGATTTCAGGAACAATATACGATTCCTGAGCAAAAGTATAATAAATCATAGAAATTATATATTTATGAATTAGACCATATTTTTAACACATATTGTTGGTATTGTGCTTGAATCGTGACCATAACCTAAAATTACTTGAATTTAAAAAAAACAGCAGATTGAAACAGGAAGCAAAAATATAGAAGATGGGAATTTATTAACCATTAACCTTTTCATATATTTTAGAACAAAGGATTCCGAAGAAATGAATTGACTAATTTTATCTTGGTAAACTAACCTACTAAGGACAATGACACTATTCCTTTATAAGTTTACCTAGGTTTTTTTTGCTTCTTAACATCTGAAATTTAGCAATGAATATTAAAAAGATGGCAGTGTTCATCATTGTCAATGTAGCAGGGAACCTTAGGAAACAGTGGCAAATAACTAATATTTTCTCCATGGTGAAGATACTGACACGCAGCAATTAAGTCACCTTTTTAACTATCCTTTAAGTGGAAAATTTTGAATTTTTGGCTACTGTTATAAAGCTTTTTTCACATTTGTGAATAATTTCTGTATACRTTCTTTTAGCTTGTCTCAGTATGTCAGCATTTTTCTCTAACTGGACACCAGAAMAGTAAAAAAATATTGAAGTAGCAGTTGTATGTAGTCTAGATTCCTTCTTGTTTAGTCCAATATCGTTCTTTTCAAAATAAATCTGAGGCTTATTGTCAAATCATTTTGCCTTGAAATTGCCTTGAAATCTATGATGATGTACAAAAGCATACATTAATCTTTTCTGAATTTAAATAATTTAAAAGTTGTTAGTATCACCTACAATAATTGATTCAATACATATTATTTTAGCTGCATTAAAGAAACTAAAGTTTGTAAACTCTATAGTAGCTTAGCTATGAAAGCAGAGGAGGTAGTTGCTGTCAAGTTTCAGGTACTTCTTCATACATCAACAAGAAGATATGTAGACTAGGATTCATTAAATATTACTCTAGAAGTTAGAAAATGAACTAATAACCATATAAGCGGTTCATTTTGGGCTACRTTTCAGAGTCAAGAAGATGAGTTGTCTCTCGAACATGCTTCAACTGACCTATGTTAAACACCTAAACTACATTATGAAAAGAATTGCTCACTGGAGGCCTCTGATATCCAGGGATTAAAAAATGAGGCTGGGTTCAGTCATAGACACCTATGACATGGATAGTCAGAATAAGAAATTGAGTCTCAACTTGAGATCTTACTCCTTTATAGATAGATGTTAAAAAATTCACATATTTGGAGCTAGGCCAATATTTTTAATTGGTTGGTGGGACAAAAGGTCAGTTAACTGAGACTTTTCCTTACTCCCTAAATTTCAGGAAGAAATACCTTAGAAGATGTTTATGGAATAATGTATGAATTTTATATGTCAGCTTTCTATTTGSTTCATGCTCTCTATGTCTTTTGGAGCATAAATGGATTCTGGTGAATTGTCTGATAGATACTATCTGACCTGAAAATGGCAATATAAATATTAGAAACACCCCACATAAATGTGCTTGAATTTATGCAAGCATGGTCACACATTACTTTAGCTACAGCTGTCATGCATTTATAGCTTCCTGTATTAATTATGTGTACTTCATATGTTTAAGGTTCTGTCTCCATCATGCTAGACCTAGATACTACAGTTGACATTTAAAGCAAATTCCCASTTCCCTGGTTAGTGCATCTTATTTATAGAACTGCCTCAAATATTTTGCTTCTTCTTATCCAATGTCCAAATACACTTTTGTTTGTTTGTTTTGTTTACCTCCAGTAACATCTTTTATTTAAAAGCCAAGTATGTTTCATAAGATTTCTTACAGGAAAACTTTAGTTTAGTTTAGTTTTTGARAGATTTTCCACCTGTTCTTTGATCATTTAAAATAAATTATAAATTCACACATGAGTTCTCACTAGAAGTAAAAGCCAAGCAGATGTTGAGTTGAATGACACATCTGCTGGCTTGAGAAAAAATTATATGTATGCCAAATTGGATTTGTCTTTTATTTTTCTTAGGAGACTGAATCTCATAACTGAAGCAGGCAAAACATAACAAAGAAAATAATGTTTTTTAAGTCATTACTTCTATTGTAAATACATATTTTTATAATAAAATTTTGCATCTTTTTAAGTACATTAAAACCATTTAGCTTAGAGATGAACTGTACATCGACATACATGGCTGACCTTGTAAGAATTATCATTGGATATATTCAATGACATATTAACAGTCAGTGTAAAAATATAGAATTACTTCTTGTCATCAAGCAAATAATTTTTTGTGASCAATATAGTAATTAAAATCAGTTTATATTTAGATACCTAAATTTTTTACTATTGCAAAATAAATGGCTTAATCTATTTTTAACCAGGAAATAGTACTAAACTCAGTATAATTTCTAAACAGCAGAAATAAAATTTTACATTGGAAAGAACTGAGTAGGCAGATTATAAGAGAAACCTCCCCACACATTCATATAATAAAATGGATTTGGGTTATTGAGGGTGAAGTAAGAAAAACATTTATTCAAATGTTCTGAAAAAGATTGTGTTACAGAGAAGATAATACATTTTGAAAATCCAATAATGAAATATCTTAATAACAGTTATTAGTGAAAGGAAATGTACAGCAGTTTGTAAGGACCAAAGAGACACTGAAAGAAATTGAAAAGCAACAAATTTGAAGTTGATTAAAGAGACTACATCTTTACATGATACAAAATTAACCTGTAGTTTTCATTGCCACAATATATCCTTGGGACAAGAGTTAGATTGATAAAAGGATTAGACAGTTATGTAGATGAGGAAAACACTCACAGCCACATTAGAGAAGAAAAACAGAAAAAAAATATTTTAGCACGTAATTTAATCACTAACTGAAAGAACAGATAGAACCCTGGCATTGTGCAAGGTTATTTCATAAAAAAATATTTCTGTTTGGGGTTTTTTTTTGTAATTTTTAATCAGAAAAAAACTCTTCTTCAGAGACTGATGTGTCCTATTCCATTTTTTCCTTCTCATTTTTTCTGAGAAGGTTAAAATGTTGGTGTAATACCTCCCTCTTCATCCTTGCCTTCTAGAATCTGCCTAGGTTTATTTTTATCTATTTTTCTTAGTGAAGTCTGCTTAGATGTTCCTTGCTTCCCTGTCACCCAGAGCTACTGTTTTCGTTGTTATCTTCCTGACTATTTTTACTGAATACTATAAGGTCACATTCATAACTCACAACCACAATTTCTATTCATAATCTCCAATCTGTGGTATCATTTCACATTTGCATTATTCCACTCCACAAAATTTATTCTAAAGTCACAAGCAATTCAATTAACTGAACATAGCTGCTCCCTACAGGTTTAATTAAAGTTTAACTCAAACTAATTTAAATAATAGTTTCCTCTTACTAGTTCATTGTTATGCCACTTAAACAAACAAACAAAAAAATCTCAATTCAATACAAATCCAGTCAATTCACAAGACCTTGCACTGTTGAGGTAATAGAAATCTGTTGTTTCTCTTTAGTAAATAAAGAAATAATATTTACTGGGAAATTCATACTATCATCAGGATTTTAATGTCTCTTCTTCCCAGTTAGGATTAAATGACCTTTCATTTTTCCATTCTTCTTTTCATTTAAGGATTCATTAACTCAGTACTTTGGTGCAGGACAGCAGCAAAATTTAAATAAAAGAAAACCAGTTAAATGGAATAGCTTGTTTTGGTCAGGATGTCGAGAAGTCATCGGGTCCAACCCACTGCTGAAAGATTAGTTTGCAAGAGGTCTTGTCCATGTGGACATTGACAATCTCTATGAATGGAGATGTCACAGTCCTTCTAGTCAACCTGCTTCTTTATTTAGTTACCATTTCTGTGGAGATTTATTTTCCCTATTTGCAGTAAGAATTCTTGTTCCTGTGCTTTGTGTACACTAATTCTTCTTCTTTTGCTTTGCACTTCAAAGGAAGAGTGCATCTTGTCTGTAATCATCTTCCAGGTCACTGAAGATGATTCAGGCCCTTCCTCAACTGCGTTCTCTAATCTGAACTAAATCAACTTCCTTGATATCTTCCATGTGTCTTTTTTTCCATACAGAACAGTGGGATACTGAAGGATAAACAGCTAAGCTGTTTTAAATATTTGCATCACTTATTTCAAAAGATTATGATAATTTTCAACTAAAAAAAAAAAAAAGTTTTATTTCCTGTTGTACCCAAATAAAATGTGAAATGGACATATGGAACCGTTGGTCAAATTGGCAGAGTATGCAGAGGAAAATAATATGGAAATGTTAGAAATAGTTTAAATGAGTTATTATCTGGCTAATTAAACTTCATGATGCTGATGTTAGCCTGTATCGATTAGCTGACTTATACCTCTTAAAGCTACTTCTGATATCTTTATCCCAGGCTGAAGCCTGCAGTATAGTTGTAGCTTAAGTTAATTTTTAGAAATATTACTGTTGACATTATGAATCAATTGACTTTAAAATTTCATGTCACTCATTCTACTGAAAATCATGATATGAACTTTACAATGACCAGAACACAGAGCTCTGCAAAGGGAGAAACAATATAACTTCCTTTCAGTAGTACAGTTGCTCAGAATCACAGCTAAAGTAGACCAAGCAGATCAAAGGAAATATAAAAGACTGGAGTTGCAAACCCTGTCAAGACATGTGTCTCTAAAGAAAAGAGTTTGAAAGTGACCTTGTTTCATTATCAAAGACTAAAGTTCACATTCTGCAAATAACACCAATCTTGGATGTAAAATCAACTAAAGTAAAATAACTGAAATTTTTTAAAAAATGAAATAATTCCAGGAAACAGCTATGATGACTGTGGTAGATGAAACTTTAATGTCTTCTCCTTATTTTAGATTTAGAAAAAACAAAACAAAACAAAAAATAATTAACCATAGTAATTGAAAAACCATTTAATATAACAGTAATGTATTAGTACTAATAGTTTAATTGTAATAGTAATAGAACCAAATGAAACATTAAAATAAAACCTCCTTATTCAATATAAAACATGCTTCCTACAAGAGAAAAAAGATAGAAAAAAGCTACAAGGAAAGTTAATTACAAGGTCCTTAAAGATCACTTTGAAAACAAAACTGCTTGGATTATTGTTAAAAAACTTGTGAGAAAAAACATGAAACTGGTAATCAGCTCTTTGACAACTGCTCCTTTTTCATTATTAGTATAAATAAGAAAATAAACAAAAAAACCTCAACCTTTTTCCTGTTAAAAATTGTATTTTATTTTACAGTCCCAAGACCAGATGGCAAATGGTTGTCTGTGCAGAACCATTCATAATGGCAGATCTTGCTGAATTTTTATCCCATAATGTGGTTTCAAATAGTTCATAGAAATATATCATGAAAATATCTCCTTGAAATATAGGAGAATATTATTCAGGAAATTGTCATTTTAATTCTGACATAACAATCCTGAACTGCAAGTGAGATATACAAAATACTTCAAAGGCTGAGCCTAGGAACTATTAAATTATTCTGCTTCATATTAAAAATCACACACTTGACAGATGCAAACTTTTTATGGATAACTATAATTTTTCATGTGTCCCAAATGTTAATGGCTCTTTTCCTCTGTTCCACAGGGATCAATTATCCCTTCTTTTCAAGTGCTATGACTCTGCAATACAATTACACTATAAACAGAATAAATATGTTTAATGCATTTTAGGTTAATTTTTGTGTTTCCTGTCTTACCTGCTATAAAGTTTGTTCTTCTACATCTCTACTAGGGAATGTAAAAACTTTTTCCCTAAGAAGCTCATCTTTCTTTAGTTTAGAAGATGGTCAATCTAAAATCCCTGTATATTCAGAGATCTAGATAGCAGCAGACTAAATGACACTTTGGCAGTGACCTTCTCTTTCCCATAACTGAATTTGTAAAGGCAGCTCTTGTCTTACACTAAAAAGGGTGAAAAGGGTTGTGGTGGTGTGTTCTATTACCCTCGGCACGGCCATCCCCGACACCGCGGCAAATCTTGGGGTTCGGCAACCGGGAAGYGTCAGCAAGACGATGGCAAGAGGAGAAAGGAGGGACACTCCAGAGGCTTAGAGCGAAACCGGTTTTATTGGGATCAGCACGGACCCCTCGCCTCGTGACCAGTGCCTCAGGAGCGACCCCGAGCACAAGGGAAGAGGGGGTTTTGTACAGAAGGYGGGATCTCAGGGAGGGTAGGAACAGAGCCAGTGGGGTACAACATGGAGTGGTTGTTAACATAACATACACTGACATACATGGAGATAGGAGGGGAAAGGTTCCAACCCAGCCAGTCACCAAAGGTCCCTCTCAGAAGCTTCTGGACTTGGGGGACAGGTCTTGGGGTGACTGACAGGACGGGAAAGTCTCTTGACACCTGATGGACAGGCAGCCAAGGCAGGAAAAGCAAACCAATCAGGAGCTGTATCTGGCGAAGGCTGTGGGGAAAAGTAGCAACTTAGGGTTACAAAGAGAAACTGGGGCACAGCAAACTGAACAAGGATACAAAGAAAAGCCATTTTGTGCAACCCTAGACTTACAGCAAACTTATTGTACAGAACACACCACCACAAAGGGTGAGGCTCAAGTTAGTTGTCTGTGTGTCTTACAGTTATGATAATTTTTGTCTATCTCAATTAAAAGCTATTTTCCCTCAATGAGTGGAACTGGAGTTGTGCCATTGAAGTCATCATCTGGGACAGATCACTCTGTAAGCATCATCAAGACACAGTAAAAGGAATAGCAGGTATGATTCACTATGCAGGCGTCCGGCACTGCTAACCGGCCAGCTCTCTGACCGGTCTGCATTCAGTGGTACAGCCTTGTACCTTTTAGGTTCGGTGGGTCTGAACTTCAAGCAGGGATGTGGATGGTGTGGAAGAAAAGGAGGACTCTCACAGGGGTTTCACCAGGCTTTATTCCACCCAGAGGGCTGCCCATGTGCAGAGTGAGCTCTGGCCCTCTGTTCTCACCTTAAGTACAGGGGGCGTACACCAAGCAGGGGAGAATCTAGAACCAATCCAGGGAAGGGGGGTGTGACCCAGAACAGGGGACAATTAGCAGAAAAATATACAAATAGAAAGGGGAGTGGGGAATTCGAGAACTTGTCAACTCATCCTGAAGCCTCAAAAAAGCCTAGAACTTTTCAGGCTTTAGGATGGGATGGCAGTGTGATTGACAGGACCCACCACCGGGGAAAGACCACAGGGGGTTTGGGCATGGGGGTGTAGGAATAAACCATTATAAAACAGATAACAAAACATACAGAATTTTAGGAAACCCAAAATGCACAYTGCAACAATTCACCACATTGACATTTCGTGTAAAGGTAGAGAAAGAAACATGCAGGAGGATGTTTTTATTTCTCCCAATAATGTTTTTGGTTTTCCCACCTAGTTACTTAATAAGACCTGACAGTGATTAGGATATCAGTTCTGGTGAGATCGCAGCAAGAGTAGGCAGTATGGTGAGAGATAAGCAGCCCTGTCAAAGTTTGTACTTGAAAGTTAGATCCAGATCTCATTTAGTAAGTGGATTGAAGAGAGGCATGAGACACTGAAACTGGAAAATACAATTCCAGATCTGTCTCCAAGTTGCTATGCTGATTTAGGCAAGCCCTGTTTCTGCAGTACTAATAGAGTGATTAGACATAAAAGGAAGTGTTTGTGTTAGTCAGGTCTTTCAAAATGTAATACATTAAAGAAGCATGGTAAACATTGATTCTTTATTCTCTCCATATAATTTTCAGCACTTTTTTACCTTGTTTCCTTGTTTTAAGGCCATTCCAATAGGTCTTGTAAGCCAACATCTAGGATTCTCTTTTCTAGCTACTTGAAACCACAGCTGGGTCCACTTGGGTCTTTAGCTTTCTATCAACATACTTAATTTTTCATATTTTTCCCATATTCTAGATAGAGAGAACACAGCCCATTACTTATTGATTCAGAACAAGGGAAAACCTTAAAATATTCAGCTCTTACTTGCTTGTGAACTAGATACAGCACTGCTCATCCAATATACCGATGTTAAGCCTTTCCAGTTTGAGTTAGAACTCAGATGTTGCAACTCCCTTATTCACACTTTCATGTTTAAAGTTCATTACAGAGTTAATAGCTAACATTGTTCAAGACTGGATACTTTCTGAATTGGTTGATTGGGTTTTTTTAACAGTTTATTGTGCTATTTAAGCATTTTTATTTCGAAGTTTTCAAGCATACCTTTCCTGAAGTTTTTCAACAATGATAGCTTTTACATTCGTTACTGTAATATCTATCCATTTTTTGATTGCAGACCTGTGTATTTAGTTTTGATCTCAAGACTATATTTTGTAACCTTGTTCCTGAAAGTAACTGCCAGCTTCTGTTCTTCACGCACTTGGGAACCAAACTTGATTTTATTTCCTAGCACAAAACTCACATTGACAGAGACCTGCCTCTTGTCAGTATTTGGTACGTATAGCAAGTTTATTTTGTCCCTCCTGCCTTATTCTCTTGGTAAGCAGACGATCCTGTCTTCTGCTCACTCTCGCAGTTACCTGTATGTCATCCTTATTTGTCTTAAAGCTCTGGTCATTCTTTGCTTCTACTGATTACGCGTTGTCCTGATGGGCTTCTCATATTAGATACTCCCATGTACTATATCACTTCCTTATTGCACTGTGTTGATTTCAACTAGATCTCTCATGTCACTACTTTCTCCTTACAGTGCACATAATATTCTAGTGTCTTATCAGCATGTCTTGCAACAAGACCGTAGTTCCTCAAGGAATAGTGATGCCCTGAAGTGCCACAGTACTCATCAATTTTCAGAAGGTTTCTCATTCAATTTGAGGCCTTCTCTTCCTCAAACAATTTAAGGGTAAAATTAATATTCCATTTTTTTTATTTTGTGATAAATCTTAGTGATTTATTGTCTTTTAAAAAAACTTGTGTGTTGATATTTGTGAGTTCACCTTTCAAGGAAAAGGGAAGTTGAATTCACTTCTGTCCATTTTTGTTTTCTTTCTGTAACAAGTATCCTATCTACAATTTCTATCTTTCAAAATATTTATGATAGAAAATTACCAGAGAGATGATGATAAAAAGAGGATTTCACTAATATACTCCAGTATGCAAATGAAGTACTGAATCTAAATTATAGTTCAATAAAATGTGTAAGAAAGTACCAATATAAATTTATGACTGAGATCTTTATCTTATAAAGTTTATTTTGTAACATTGTTGAGAACTGGAACAATTTGTTCTGAAATATTTAGAACAAATATTTTTTTACCTCAGCAGTGTGATATCTGTGTATTCATAATAAATGGAAGGTCTTTTGTATGCATTATGGGATATTAAGAGGAGCAGGTTTGATGTAGTTATGTCAGATTGTTTTGATCCTGCGGGAATGTAGTGAGGGACCAAGGTAGGGAGCATCTGCCATTTAACATGTCAAATTTATAGGGACCAGTGGAGCTGACAGACATTGAAGGAATTGTGTTTTGCAATTTATAGGGACTAGAATACTAATTTCTGCTGCATTTATAATTCACACGAGACATGTAAGCAAACTAACCTGCAGTCTTACTCGGTATTTCTGAGGCTACTAGTGCACATGGTAAAGCAACTAACATAAAAGTGACCTTTTGTGGCTTTAGTGTCCTAGGTGAAATCAGTGATGATGTTCTCCTTACCTGCCATGATTAACGACAAACATTTTACAGGGAAAAATATATGTTGTAATTTTTTGTCTCAAAATAGTGATAAGGGAATAAATGGTGACTAAAAAGTCAGAAATGTGACCATGAATAACCATTTTAAGTGCAGACAGCAGATGTCTTTTGTGAAATGATAATTTCTATTAAAAAAGAGAATTATAGAATTTAAATGGAATAAAAGTATTTCAAAACCTAAAAAAAAGCCTTTCTTAAATAATTTACTACACTTTATGTCTGCAGATCTATGGCTATAATTTTACAAACAAAACTAAGGAAATAGTGAAAGGTTTAAACGTTAAGAACACAAGTCGCAGTGGAATTAAACTGATTACAACAATTTTGCCATTTAATTAAAAATCTCTAGAAAAAATATTCTTTCAGCATATGTCATATCACATTACTCTTAAAAGAATATTTGATTTCTGTGAATGTGATATATGTAGAAAATTTTAACATACTTGGAGATTACAGTTTATTCTTTATGGTAATTATCAACAATACTACTACTATTAACTATTAGGTACCAAGCTCAATTGATATGGCTGTCACTGACCATCTGCCTCCTATCAGCTGGTGCAAAAGGCTTAACAGATTCTCATGTGGCTCTCATCTCCCAAACCTCTTTAATTTCAGGGAAAAGTCTTACTTTTTTTTTTTTCCCCATTAAATTAATTGAAAATTAAGTCATTACAATTTAATCCTATCAACATCAAAAGGGAAATTCTTACCTGCATATTATTAACTTCTAGTTCATTTTTCTGCAATTAAAAAAAGCAAGATGGATAAGGATATCAAAATGCTTTGTTTCTATTATCTGAGAAATAATATGAAAATAATAGGAAAATTTGAAGTGTTTTATACAGACCTGAAGAGCATTCTATGACAATGAGCAAAAAAAGAAGGAGAAAATGTTTCAGGATGGAAAAAAAGCTGAGGATCTGGAGTTCAAAGTTGGAGCTCAGGACCAGTGTTCTTTAATATTATTATAAATGATCAGGATACAGGAATAAAATATACATTAAGTAAGTTTACCAGTGATACTAAACCTGGAGGAGCTGTGGATGCCCTTGAGGGCAGAGAGAGCCTTACAGGGAGATCTGGATAGGCTTGAGAGSTGGGTCATTGCCAGCTGTATAAAATTTAGCAAGAGCAAGGTGCAGGATTCTCCACCTGGGACAGGGTAATACTGGTTATACATACAAATTGAGTGATGAGAGGCTGGAGAGAAGATCCACAAAAAGAGAAATGGAGATTTGGATTGATGGCAAGTTGAACATGAGCCAGCAGTGCCCTGGCAGCCAGGAGGGCCAACTCTGTCCTGGGGTGCATCAGGCACAGCATGGCCAGGCAGGCAAGAGAGGGGATTGTCCTGCTCTGCTCTGAACTGGGGTGGCCTCACCTCCAGTCATAGGCACAGTTTTAGGGCAAACAAGGGTTACTTGGTAATACAATGACAAGTTCATAATATTTGTTTAGTAACTTTCTCCATGAAATCTTAAGCAACGGCTAAATCTATACATCCTGTATTTTGATGACATATGCAAAGAATATAATATTTTTAATCTTCCTTAACCTTCTACCTAAAATATCTTACAATGCCTCATGTTGGATATTTCATACCTTTGAGGATAAAAATACTTATCTAACTTTGGTTATCTAACCTTTAACATGGGCAGAACCTCATTCTGATGACTTTCTATGATAATCACCTCTTTCCAGGCAAGACCATCCAAGCCTTTAAGTTCTGAACACTATGATTCTAAAAATCAAATTCAAATTATTTGCCTAGATTAAGTGGCCTGGCTCTCATTTCAGAAAGTTTAATAAGTTCCATGCACCTGATTTATTTCCCTGGCTTCACAAACGCATACACAAAACAAAACAAGCAATCCCTGTGCTTTTATCTTTTAGTTTCATCAAATCAGTTTTTACCTGTAGCCCCATATTTTTCTCTCAGAACATTAGTTATACTGCTCATTTTAGTTAGGMCCACTTCTTTTACTCTGGAAAGTAAAGGAAATCCCACTCCCTTACTCAATTTTAAACTCTTCTTTCTGGCACTTTGCCCATGCCTTAGTATGGGCAATCATTTTTGTTTCATCAGACAGAACTTCCCTTGGGTTTATGACATGTTCTAGTCCAAGTTTCTGGGCAGTAGGCAAGTATAACAACCCAAGTGTTAAAATTATGTAATAATCATAGTCCTTAAAAAACAGGAATTATACAAATGATAAGTATTAACTTTGATTTCATAAATAGAAAAAAAATTGCCACAGAATGTGCAATGAAAAAAGTGCAATATAAATCATATGCTTGTATAAAGAAAGTTTTATACTTTAATGCTTAGCTTCTACTGAGACTGCTATAGAAATATTGAAGACAGATGAAAATGCAGTTTTGAATAAAACATCAAAACAATGGTGACAGGAGGGATGTGTCATTTTATGTAGTTGATGCAATGTGGCTCATAGAATCAAATGTCTTTCATAAAATGCAAAATATTTAACATGATTAATTTTAATTATTTTCCCAACTAAGGATTCCTTCAGAATTATATGGGGTGCTATCATAATTTTTCTCACAGGACAGAACACGTATCTTTCTGTGGGGAGACYTAGAATTTTCCCAGTATTGCTCATGGCTCTGTTCCCTTTGGAATTCTTCAGATTCCAGTTTCAACAGTTTTCAGAGGGTTCATATTAACTTTTTATTCCATGTTCCCACTCCCCTCTCTGCTTTTCTTTGAGTCAAACCTGTCAACTTTCCATTGATTTTTTTTTTCTTTAGGCTGACAACCTGCTCTGTCTGCCACAATTAAAACTGTGGGAACTTTTTCCATGGAATTGAAAATCCCTWGACACATCATAATTTTAAAAAGCCCTCAGGGGCTGCATAATAAATTTAGCATGATACATCAAATAAGAATAACTGCAAGAAGGTTTTTCTCCTGAAATCTGAGAGAAAGGGTGGGAGAGAAGGTGYATGTGCATGTATAAGCCTGCATGCTGTTTATAAAGTATTGAAGGCAGTATTTAGCCCTGCCAGCAGCTCTCCTTATGCACCTCAAAACTTCCCTTTAACCTTGTGTGTGCAAACAGCTGTGGAACAAATTCCAAATAATGTAAATATCTAACAGCTAAGTTTAGAAACACTCAGGGATGTATCAAACGGTAACTGTACCTCTGCCATTGGTCTGATAAGTGATCTGAAGTAAATGGCTGTGCTTCTCTGTGTCTACTTTTATTTATTTTTTAAAGAGAACTCAAGGTTTCTCTATCCTTTACAATGTTTTCTGAGTTCAGTGGAGCAACTATAAAGCTGAAAAGGTTTTATTAATTGCAAAAGAAGAAAAAAATCAAATGGCAAGCATTTTGAGGACCGCTGGACCTGAGTTCTATGCACTTTTTCTTTTATTATTCCAAAAATGTTGGAACATACAATAATCTTGAATTCTAACATAGTCACAAGAAAAAGTGTGGTATGWTTGTGTTCGTTCATTTCATTACTGTTATTATGTTTATTTGACAAAATTTAATTTACTTGGGGTATTCATGATCACAATTTAAAACAAAGGTACATGAACTAAGTGGCTGACAGCAAGTTTATCAGTAAACAAATTGAAACACAAAACTCAAAACTGTATATGCTAATGAAGCTAGGACTTATTTCTGCATAACTTCATAAAGAAAATTTACATTTCTTGCTGAAGTAAAGGATAGAAATAGAGTTAGTGTCAAAGATGTATTTTAGACACATATAGCAATGCCTTCATCTATGTTCTTTCTATTATTAATAGTTTGCAGTGAAAATACTTTTAAATATGCCTTGAATAAAGACAAGCGCTTTTTGTGTACTGCACAATGCATTTATTTGTTGTGTGCAGACTGTATATTTGAGTACACTATTTATTTAGCACACATTACTATTTAAAACGTGACATATCTGGACTGCCTGTAAAATACTCATTTCAACTGTTTTGTAAATTGCCAGTGAAATTTATCCAATTTTCCAAATCTTGAAAGGACTGTAGCAAGCAAAAAAACAAACAAGCAAAAAAAAAAAAAATTCTCTACTGTTTCTATTTTCAGAAGCTATGCTGTTTTCTCTAACACAGGGAAAAAAGCACCATGCACTTAAGTGTGACCCATCACTTAATCTTCTTAATGATTCTGGTATGTACTGGGAGAACAAAAGGAACACAGATGAAGAAGGGAAGATTTACTGATGTGCACTGGGCTACATGTGCCCTTCTCTATGGCTTAGATGTGCATGGAAAAGAAACAAGTAAACAAAAGAAATAAAAACTTTATATCTTTTTTAAGATATTTGGGACAGGAAGTCAGAATGTGATAATGACCCAGGTAATGGCTTTGGGCATGTGGAAAATCACAGAGATCAGTCCCAGTGAGGCCATTTGTGGTTCGTGCTGGTCATTGTATTTAGAAAGCAGCAATGCAAAAAAATACCCCTTGGAGGAACGTATCCATAGGAGCGCAACATCCAACAGAAGCCCAAGCCAAAGGTCAAACCCCTATGTCTGACACCCAGCCTGTCAGACAAGGCGTGGGCAGGGTCAGGGTGCTGTAAGGGCCAGCAGCAACCTGAGGGCTGGGGGCCATGAGCGGTGCAGGCCCCCCAGGGATCCATGAAGCCAGGGATGGCAGCTTACTGATTAAATCTTCACTCTTAGGCTACTGAGAGGTATAATGTTCTTCCAACAAACTCTTTTAAAATTCCCTTTGTGAAAGCCTCATCCTAAGGTTATTATTTCACCCTGCCAGGTGAGGAACCAGGGTTTCCACACTATCACAAGGAACTTTATAGGTGTACTGTTGTATCTACTCTTTCATATAGGATCTATCCTGTAGCATAGATACTGAACTGGATTATCTCCAGAGGGCCCTTCYATCCCCAAACCATATGTGGTTCTGTGACTTTTATAAAACTATTCTGCTGACTGGTAAAGAGGCAGGTGCCTATCTATCTTCCCTAGTGAATTTAAAACAAAGCCAAACAGGGAGGGTTCATAGCTTCATAAGTTAGGTACCTAATAATAMGTGAGTCATTGTCACCTTTCACTGAAGCCACTGAGGAATAAGACTCATATCATTAAGAGGTTAATTTTTTGCTACTTCACTTCTACAAATCTCTCCTTCTTTCTACTCTTTCAGAGGCCCTAGAGTACCCTGCATGGTCTCCCAGTGCCACTCCAGAAARGTCTGGGTCTGTAGTAAGTGTAACATCTGTCAGTCCTGGTACACATCTGACATACACCACAGCATCTCAAATAGGCTTAGACATCTATGTTCATGTAACAGAATAGCTCCCAGGGGTGTCTGCAAAGCTACTTAGTTGACCAAATGCTGATGTCTATTTTAAGATGAGCTGAACAGTTCTCTGTGCCTGGATTTAGTTGCTCACAGTTAGATGTTTAGTGCCATTTTTAGATGTCCTAGCGTATCTATGTGGAACTGGCAGATATGACACAAGATATGACTGGAGTTCTTCTGGAGTGACAGCTGGAGGTCAGATTAGATACTTTAAGGCATCTCAAATGGCACCAGATACCCACATTTAGACAACCAAATCAATGTGCTGGTTCCCACTGTGCACCAAAATTATCACTGTGTCTGATTCTTCTGGATCACTGTTTTCCTGAGGAATGCTCCCCATCAATAGGCTAGAATAGAAAGAAACTGCAATAGCTATTTGTATGGGAAATTACATGGCTCTTTAAAATAAAGAGATAAAATATCCCAACAAATTAAAAACTAAATGAGTACAAATAACTAGTAAAAATAAACATCCAATGGATAAGATTACTTAAAAATGTAGTAAATTCGTCAGCACTTTATGCTTTCACAAGAAYGACCATTCTTCCTTCTGAGAGACAGATTTGTATCTAATCAGATTTAGCTGTGGTAAAAGATGAAAGTACTGTAAAGAATTCCATGACCTTTGCACTGAAAAAAGCCAGATTAAGTAATCATAAGTAATTTCTTCTGCCTATAAAAGCTTTCTGTTAAACTACTGGACAGAAAGCTATACTGTAAAAGCAGATATCTTTAATAGAATTTCTAATCACTGTRGAATTGGATTGTTCTCTTGGGAAAGAATAGGTTTTTTTCCTCAGGGAAGTCTAGCAATAGGAAGTGTTTAATTTCACTATCTTTTTTTTTCGGAGAATGGGATCAATCTGGATCTTACTGTGATTATACTTCTTCTTAAATGGCCCGCAGTACTTTAATTTGAAATTTCTAAAGCTTGTGTAGCTTGTCTATTCAATGGGTTTTAACTGGCATAACTCTATTCAGCCAAACTGGTGTATAATAAATGGTGAAAAAAAAAACCCTGTTGGTTTGTTTTGGTTTTTTTTTTTTTATTTTCAGTAATGTTTTCATTTAATGGCTGTAATGTCTAGCATTACTTTGAAATATATAAAATTTTCTGCAGCTAAATCTGAGAACCTGATTAAAATGACAGACTTCTGAGTGCAATTGCTACGTGTGCATGAAAAGAAAAAGAAAAAGGAAAAATTTCATTATCTTCTTCAACAGAAACAGAAGTGTTGTCATTATGGTTTTATGTTCAGTTACAAAGCTGAGAGAGGTGCTGAAAGAAGTGTCTGTGAGGCTGAAGGAAGCTGCCCTCCTGAAAGTGAAATACCTGGTTTATCAMTCTAAATGTAGTATTTCACTGAGGTGTATTTTCCACCTTTAATACAGGTCTGCAAATTTACATACAGCCTTAATTTAAGAGTACCAACAAAAACAAGAATTGGCTTTCCTTCGCTAATAGGCAAAAATCAAAAGCTCTCATAATATTTCCCAAACACCTCAAGTAAGTGAGTCATTTTAGTCACCAACTGAGAAGGCAAACAGCAGTGTTTAATACTCAGATGAATTTCTAGAGCAGAGATTATCAGACTTGGGCCAAGTATTTTCATTATCACCCAGCATTACACCACAGTCACACATTAAAGCATGCCATGGTGCTAGATTGTTGTACATTGAAACACACTATGTAGCCAAGACTAGCTGTGAATTTGGAATGATGTTGCATGGCAATACTAAGTTTCAGGTCTATTGAGCAGTTGTGCTCACAGCATTCCAGTACAGTTGTGAGACACGGATCACCTTCTGTTATCATGTCAGCAAATTTGATAATTTCTAACAGGTATTTTTGTTCTRTTTGTAGGATTCAATATCATAACCAGATATCCTTCAGCTACTAAACACCAAAAATTATTTTGGGGTTTGTAACTCTCTGCTGGACTTGCTCAAGTTATTTATGTCTTTTTGTACTGTGTGACTAAACTGGAGTGAAGTATTCCTGATTCCCACAAGACTCTGATGTGAAACAAGTCCAAGTGCAAAGTGATGCACCCGGGTAGAGGCATTCCCACATTGTGAGAAATTCTCACTGAGACCAAGCTCTGAGGAGCAGGACTTGGGGGATCTGGTGGATTAAAAGCTGGACATGAGGCAGCAKTGTGCCCTCACGGATCAAAATGCCAAACACATTCTTGGCTGTATTAAAAGAAGTGTAACGAGTAGGTTGAGGGATGTAATTCTCCCCAAGTACTCTGCCCTCATAAGACACCACTTGGGCTACAGTCTCCGGCTCTGGGGTCCTGAGCACATGAAAAACATTGACCTGTTGGAGTGGGTCCAGAGGAGGGCACCAAGGTGATCCGAGTACTGGAGTACCTCCCTTATGGAGAAAGGCTGAAAGAGTTGAAGTTGTTCAGTCTGGGGGAGAGAAGGATTTAGAGAGTCCCCGTTGTGGCCTCCCAGTACTCAAAGGGGCCTTTACACAAACTTTTTGCAAACACAGTGAGTGAGAGAGAAGGAGCAGTTTTAAACAACAAAAGGTTAGATTTGGATTAGATGTTAGGAAGAAATTTTTTTACTGTTAGGGTGGTGAGGAACTAGAACCTGTTGCCCAGAGAAACTGAATAATCCATCCCTGGAAGTGTTCAAGACTAGGTTGGATGGAGGGCTGAGTGACCTTGTCTAGTGGATGGCATCCCTGGCTTTGTCAGGGGAGTTAAAACTAGGTGATCTTTAACCCTCCAACCTAAGCCACTCTATGATTYTATGATTCAGGTTAATGTCATGCTGAGTAAAGGAGAATCATCACTACCTTATATCTACTARTAAAACTCAGTGAATTTTCAGCACAGTAAGATGTTTGGATTCATTGCTGCCAGGCCATGAGGAACCCCAGCTTTTCTAGCAGAGCTACCATTGTCTGAGGCAATCAGCAAACTACTAGCACAGGGTTGGCACGTGCAGGTGCAGGACCTTGCATTTCCTCRTTATGAAGTTCCCCTTGTCTTATTCCACTGACCTCCTCAGGTCCCTCTGATAGCAGCTGTGCCTCATTGTGTACTGACTGCATATCAACATACACACTCATAAGATTCAGAGTTACCCACAAACTTAGTTAGTGGGTAGTTTTTCTCTTCCTTCTCCAGGTCATTGGAAAAGGTATTAAACATGATAGGACACMAGATAGACCTCTCAGGAGCTCTACTTTAAAATGGCCTCTGGGTAGACTAAAAAYAGTTAACCTTTGTTTTATCAAATATCTGAATCATCTTTTGTTTTTGTCTCTTTTCACAGCCTGTGAAAACATCCTAGAGATAGCAAGGTTCAGATAGAAGACACTGTAATTAAACAAAACTTTTTGCATGAGATGAATTCTGGCAAATGTGAATTTTTTAATTATTTTGTTTTCTAATATTCTTTGGCAGGATAACTATAAATGACATATATGTTTTTCTCACTGTCTTAAATTTTTTTTTTTCAGATCATAAGAATATGAAATAATTCCCAAATCAATCAGAAGCTGGTTATATGTCTTGTGGATTCATTATCCCTAATTCACTGTTAATATGAAAACAGGGTTCAGTAATGTAGCTATCTTGAGTTCCTTCATATTTTACATTTATTTGCATTTGCTGCCAAATTGATTACATTTATGGCAAATTGCCTTTGTCAAATTCTGCACACATGCATATTCACTTCTACACTTCCCACACTGACAGCTGAGGTACCAGCTTGTTACAAGTTTTTCATGGCCGTCTTTATGTGAACTGATTTTTTCAGATGTTTGATCTTGTCCATAATTATCTATTGCCTTTACAGAATAACATACTGATTASCTGAGGTAARTTGTCTCATAATTACATAATAAATWAATAATTACCATTCAAAYGTTGGAAGTRATGGCARYTTGTGATGGTGGATAGAGAAGGAARATGAATGACTTAGAAAAGTTGGTGACAAACTTCGCAGATAAAATTCAGAGTCAAGATAATAGCATTTGCAATGGGTTGCAGAAGTGCCTCATTCTAGAGCAAAGAAACAAGGGGAAAACACACTACTGAATCAATACAAATATGTGATGTACCCACATACAGGAAACTACAACAAACTTTGGGGTGTTGATTTCAAAAATACGGAACTAAGTGGGTTAAAGAGATGAATGAAAAAGTTGCTGTTGAAAGAAATAAAGTGGATTCCACTCTAGGAATAATTAAGAAGATGACTTTTCAATCAGAATAGAGATGAGAGATTTATTTTAAAGCCATGATATGAAAAAAAAAAAAAAAAAAAAAAAAAGAATGGGGAATGACTATTCATAGTTTCTTGCAAAGGGAAAAATAAGAC
>QVAJ01000040.1:2971636-2986818 GCA_003546035.1 Mixornis gularis | reverse complement strand
CATGCTAATAGTTATCAAGTATATGTGTTTTCTAAWGGAAAAATATTATGCTACCCTTAAAGGGCTAAGAAGCACAAGGAAACAATACAATTGAGAACACACATGATTAAATCTTGTCCCAGTCCTCATTGTCCCAAGTAACCCAGCCTGCTCCTGTAAAATGGAGTAAGTCCTTGCCATTATGTCAACACAAAGGAGGTTGGGACAGCGTTCAACAATTACACCATTGAAGAGAAATGGTGATCTTGTCAGACAAAAGTCTTTTGTTATCAAATCATAGTCTGTATTTTTTCTCACTTCCTTAATTATCTAGAAGTACCATATTTCTTTAACTTCACAAATAACAGTTTGTCAACGATCATTTATGAGAATTTACAGACTTCTGGAGAAAATTGTGATTCACATAGCGAAAATCCTTCCATACTTATATTTGTGTTTTCTGCATTCATCATCCTTAGCATTGTTAACAGTAATGTATTTCCCAGAAATAATTTTTGATACATTATTCCCAAAGGAAATAAAGAATTAGAGGGAAAGATAAATAATGTATTGTCTGCTGTTCCRCTTGATGTAATAGCCTCTGCAGTCTTTGGTTACAAAGATCCAAGTCACCAAGATCAGCCTTCTTGTTCATGATTTTTCCCTTTTCATTATGACTGGAGATTCTGAATTGTCATTTGTTTTTGCTTGAGTTTAATTTTACATAGTGGAAGGTWAAAAGTGACATTAGTAGAATTCAAAATATTTTGAAGTGTGCTAAAATATAGTACTTGGTAAGGGGTTTTTCTTTTTTTTCAGGATGCTTTGAAAAYGAAATAAAACCCACTGAAAATAGAATAAAGCTATTTTTGGAATCCTTCAGCTAACTTTTTAGTGAGAGTAGTGAACATGTTTATGTGTTTGCAATTGCATTTTRGGAAACCTTAAAGCCCTCAATTCTTTCATGGAAAGCTGTAGCTTTAACTTGGATATGTTGTAATTCTTCTGGAATTTCAAATAAAATAAAAGTCAGATAACACAAATATATATCCCACAGGGCTAAATTTAAAATGCTTTTCAGTCTCTGAGACTGAGATGCTTCTATATTTACCTCAGTTTTAATTAACCGGTCTTTTTTTTCTGCATGTAGGTAAAACATTAGAAAGAGAAGGCCTTGCAAAATCATGGTTCTGGCCCGCTATTTTGGCTGAGTAGAGGAGGACCATGGGAAAGTGACTCAGCTGAATTAGAGGTAGAATAAAAAGTTATATAACCATTACATGTTCATCTCGTGGTGTATGGTGGTTGGTTGCATTACATTTGTTATGATTTAAAACTATGTAACTGATAATGGGCTGACTGCTTTAAAAGGCCTGTTTTTGCAATAAAGGGGTGTTCCTTTGCGCCTGCCTGGGGACTCTGTGTCACTACAGACCCTCACCTCACATCTTTCTAGTAACAAAATGCAAATTTACTGATTTACCTGTAATTTCTCCTCAGAAATGAACTAAAAATATACCATTAAATCTGTTTCTTTTGTGTCATAGAAATAGAAATATGGTTTATACCAAAACTGTGGATTAAATAACAAGTGTAAGGCTATGTAATATTTTCCTTAAGGCTCTGATTTCTGGTGTCACRTTATAAAACACATTTCCAAAACATACATGATAAGAGTCAGCATAGTAGCAATCAAATGGTCTGTAAATAAGAAAATAAAAACCCACAAACATACACACACATGTATATACATATATATGTATTTGTAATTTAAATTCCCAGTGTTTGAACGGATCCTATGACTCTAGAGTTTTAACTGCAACTTCTGAAATTTAGCAGTTGGCAACACAGTAATTTCTTCATGCACAAGTGCTGCTTAATGAAGGAATTCAAAACAGGCTTAAAGATTTAAGTTACAC
The DNA here is from genome assembly GCA_003546035.1 of Mixornis gularis. Classification (NCBI taxonomy): domain Eukaryota; kingdom Metazoa; phylum Chordata; class Aves; order Passeriformes; family Timaliidae; genus Mixornis; species Mixornis gularis. The sequence continues at coordinate 2,984,920 of QVAJ01000040.1, read as the reverse complement.
TAAAAAAATCCCCAAACTGTGAACTGACATATGCACACTTTCTGCAGTCACAAAGTAATCAAAATTTGCAGCAAGATTCAGAAGTAGTTCTTTCCTCTATGCAATTCTGATCCAAATTCCATTGTTTTGTTTTTAAAAGGAAAAAGAGCAACATCTGAATTATAGATTTTAAAAATGAAATRGGTATGAGAGATAATACATTCAAAACTAGTTCAGTTAAGACATATATCAAAGTAATTCACAACTGAAACTAAGTATTGCTGATCTATTTCTCCATAGAAATAAAGCTCAAACTGAAAATTTAATTAAAATTAATCTGAAAAAAATATTGTGAAGTATTTTAAATTATATGTCACATAATGGATGATTTTCTTTCTGTACTTTTATATTCCAAATAAGTACCTCACTATTACCTAGTATAAAAGATAGATTTGCAACTACTTTTTTTCCTCTTTACTGATGAATTTTATTTTTTTTTTTAATTGATCTATCTTTTTTATAATTATGCCTATACAATCACTTCTTTCACATRAGTGGATTACTGCACTTCTGCCTTCAGAACACCAGCTGTGCTTCACTGGTAGTTATTGTTGTAAGTCCAAAGCAGAACAACTCAAAAAATCATTTCACTGACAAAACTGTGCTGTGTTGAAGCAGTAGGCCACCATCTGCATTTCTCTCCTGAACTCATTTTTAAATAATATATTGTATAACTGAACAATTCTCCCTTGTACTTGGGGAGCTTATTCTCTTTTCCTTCATCATTTCCAAACTGCTCATTTTTTTCGCTTGCTATTATCTCCAGAAGACTTCAAATTCTACAGAGCTGCAGGTGACTTTTAACAGAAGTAAGGAATAGATACAATGGATAATTTAAAGCCAGATAGACCTCAGCAGAAAGGAAAAGTTGCCTGCAGAGTGAATGGATCCAAATTCTAATGATGTTTTCTCTATTGGAGTTACTGTCCTGCTCTGTTTTGAGACATAGTTATTCTTCTCTACTTAATATAATTTATAATTCTGAACTCACTGCCAGATTTCCAGATCACCAAAGTTATCATCTTAGCATCTGCCTTTTTCTTCCTTTACATCTTTGCAGAGAGGATTAATTTATTATYTTTTACCTAGTACAAATCTTTGTTTTTTCACTGCCTCTAACAGCTTTGTAAGCAGCTTCTCACCATCATGTTTCACATTTACATTTGGTGCCAAGTCCCTTTCTACTGATTATCTCAGCTGGAATGCGGAGAGCCAGGGAGGAGGGGAAGGGTTTAGCAGTTATGTCCTGCAAACGAAATCATCTGTTATTCAAAAGCAGTATGTGGTGTTCAGTTCTCAGAACTGCATACAGAACTGCACTTTTTCTTTTGCCCTCTGACCTTGAAAATACCAAAGGAAATGAATAGCGGAAAAGTTGGTATATATGAAAGACTACCACTCAGCTAGAGAGATTAAATGTAACTGTGATTTGAGGATGGGGCTTATTTTTGAACCTAGAGTTTTTTATTCTAAAATATAAACTCTCTTCAACAAGTCATGATCCTTGAGTTAGGTCAAGTCTGAAAATTACAAGAAAAATAAAAATACTAATATTTCACAAAATGTCATAAACAATGTTTTCATGATAGATTTTTGCCAGTATAAACTTTTATCTAATATAAAATATCATTCTTTAAAAAGAAACCAAATAGAAATCCTTATAGCTAATAGAAAAAAAGGGGCTAAGAAAGGATATATATCTTTCATTATATATCAGTTATGGCTAGAGAGCAGCTATTCTTTGGTCATGCTAAATAGGTTTCCAAACAAGGACAGTTTAACCTCCAGCAYTGGTGTGGAGGTGGAAGATAAATACATCAGGAATACTTACTAAATACACCATGAATACATTAAATGCTCCAGGAAACTGGGAAACAGGCCTGATACAATTTTTACAATCAAGGATAAGATGGCAGCCTTTTTCTATTTCATGATACAAAATAATCCTTACACATTTTATCTAGGAAGGTCATATATACCATTAACTGTCTGCCCACTGTCTTCTAGATATTCTGGATRTGCTATAGGGAGCTATGAAATAAACAAGCAGTTGAGGTGCTGATGTCATTATACTATGGTCACAGTTTACATGGAATAGATTTTAGAAGTATCACTTTGGTGAGGGTCCATTGTGAAATTATCTCCAAGACAGGAAACTTAAAGTAATGAATTAATCTCTTCATCRTCACTAAAGATTAAAACAGTGCACTGTATACTGAGGGAAAAAAAATGTGCCACAGTACCTCCAAAACTCCTTCTCCCATGAAAGTCCAGACTGGTGGATTTGTTCCAGTGTAGTAATCCTTCTCTAACAATATTCATAAGTTTCTGTATGAGAAAGAAGGAGAAGATTYTGGAAGACAGTGGGGAATAATGTGTGCTTGGGTCATAATGTGCGTAAATCATGACTAGGGGAGAACACAAATATGGGGCTCACACCCTGTTTCTGGATGTTGRTATTTACCAATATATTTACGGAGGTTTAAATGCTAAATTCAAAAGTGACTGACTAAAAAAAAAAAATAAAAAGTGTAGTAGAAGAACTATGATAACATTGTGAGGAACATTTATGCTCTAGAGAAGATGTATGGTTGAAATGAATATGTACTTTAAATATTTAAAGGTTTAAATGCAGGGTAGCCACATTGGATAMAGAAACATGTTTCACTGGGGCCTCTGTGGATTTGTACATGCAGCCCCATTCTTTTAGATATTGAACTGCATGTTTTACATGAGGCTAACAGGACTACAGAAAAGTGTGGGTAATCAACCAGCTATGCAGATATGCAAAGGCATCAAAGCATAAGCAGTAARTGGGTTTTCTGTATCATTAACTTTCTATGTATTTTCTTGGAGTAAAAAAAAAAAAAAATCCACATTGCTCAAATTAATTGCAGTTAGAGGGATGTTTTTTTCCTCAGTAATATGTGAATCTGGTACCTTCAAGTGGATGGATGTATTTTGACTTTCAGAGAGAAATTAATTTCCTTACTCATAGATGTCTAGTTCAATTTGTTATGTCTTTGGAGTCTGAGTCATTTACCTTGCACAGAAACAGTAGGGGATTCCTATCTAAGTAATGTGGCAGATAGAGAGCAATAAGGATACTCGTGGGTGTCTAAAATGTCTCTGGATATCAATGTTCAGGCACCTGCATCCCACTCAGGTTCAGAGAGAGAGACAAAGAACTCTTTAAACATCACAGACTAAAATTTACTAGGGAAGTCTGTGACAAGCAAAAAATTATCTCTGTAGTAGTGTTCAGAATTATGTGAAATGCACAACAGCATATAAAAAGGCTGTGACTTTTTTGCCTCTTCATGGTTTGAAAACTGTACAAATATATATTTTTGTATAATATATACAGCTGCATAAATACATATACAAAATATCACACATTCTCCAACAATAAGAARCAACAATGCTGTCCCAGACATGGAAAGAAATTAACTCCCTGGCTTCATCTATATCTCTGACTACAAATGCAGCATCAATGGTTTATACAGGAATTTTGTTTTTTAAAGCAATTACATCTGATTATGCTGGTAGTTAGCTACACACATTTTCCCGTGTCTTCCATGGGACTTGTCCACTTAATGGGATTAGCTTGCCCATTTAATTCATGATTATAATTTTTCATGGAATAGCCATCTGAGACACAGGACTTAAAAGACTCAAAAAGCAAGCGGATTAAGACGTGAAAAGTSAGGTTAAATCTCTTGAAAGTAAATATTGTCTTCAACAATATAAGGAAAACARCATTTGGGAGAGAGTCTAAGGTATAAAAAATACTACATGTATAACTTTTAAGTGTCAATAAATGGCATCTGAATGTGAATTAAAATTCTGTGACTATCAGGTCAAGACATTGGTGTCCCGTCCCCATCCTTTTTACTATGGTGAATTATCATCCTTATTAAGAGCCATTCTATCCTTATTTTATTTATTTTTAAAATAGTTTTACACAAGTATTTTCCAGAAAGCAAAAATCTTCTCAAGTATTTAAAGTAGTGTTGTATTTGCATCACTGAACAAGTTGGAATAGCCAAGCTATGTCACAAACTGAAAATAAAAGAAATCTTTGCTCTTATCAGGAAGCTGTACTGTTCTCTCTTAGTGCTCCAGATTGTAGTTGATGAAAAAAATTAACATGAGTCATAATATTCGATATTACAGAAAATAGGTATTCAAGTGATACAACCTGGGATCAATAATTCCCAGTTAAAAATGAAAGGTATAAACTTTGAAGAAAAGGATGAAAATTCAAAAAGGCTTCAAAGATCATGGCAATAATGTAGCTCAATATGACACTGAGGAAATTCTTTGAATTCTATTTTCTCTGTCGCCATTTTTAAGCATAACTCAAGGTTTCTTYGTTCTGACAATATTCGTGAATCTACTTACTAGAACATTATTACTGAAATTAAAATGATAAGCATGACTTATGTCAAAATGACTTATGTTTAAAATTAGAAAACACTATTAAAAATATTTACCTGAATTACTTTGAAAGTAAAGTAAATCCTTTGTAAATGTTTTATTCTTACTATTAGATTCCAAGGACATTTTAATTAATTAATTTGTAACTACAATATACACTACAAATGGAAATTGAGCCATAGTTGTCTGTGCAAATGTGTTCTCTCATAGATATTCATAATGAAAAAAACACATCAGCAATTCTGAAGCAGGTCTATCATTCGGCAGTCAATAAATATAACACTACCCGACAACACAGCATCTGAGCGTTACATTGAAAAATAAAATTCAGTTAATAATTTCTGCAACTGATAATTATTAAAATTAGCAAAGATATGATAAGGAACATRAAAATACAAGGTTCAAGTGTACAAAAATGTTCAGAGGCCTCAATTTCCTTTAGTTTGATAAATCCTAATTTCAGTGAGACAATGAAAAAACATATAATTTACAAAGTTGTCTAGATTTTCACTCAGAATGAACATATCCAATCTCCAGCAGAAAAGTGGACATCCACTCATATTTTTAACTGTTCCATTTATACTTATTCTTTTCTTTTGTTCTTGTTGAATCACATCTCTTGTGCAAGACATTCTATACTGTCTTTAATGTAGCACAAAGACTCACTGGGGGAGTTTTTGTTTTAAAGGAAATTTTAAAAGTTTGGCATACCTTACATAGTGTAATACTCCCACTGCAAATCAAATATCTTGAATATGACAACCAGTAGCAGTCTGGGTGGTTACCAGTGTCTCTGTTGCATGATTCAGGTGGCACACATCAAACTTTGGCCAAACCCTTATAATCCAGCTGGTTCATGATCCTGCATGTCCACTTCAGGGTATGCATGACCAATTTCTATCATCTGACACTTTGTACAAAATACTGTGAACTTATCTACATTAAAAAAAAAAAAATCTRCATGACCACTCTTGCATCTGCAGAACCATTTTTACAGGCTTTTAAAAAAATATCTGCATAGAGTTTAGTAAATTCTGCATATTCTACATCAGGAATTAACTTGTGAAGTTCTTGGGGTGACCAGATTCTCCATCCAGTATGTAAGTTACATTTCTGTAATAAATAAGGACAGGAAATTTTCTCCATTTGGCCTAAGCACAGCAGGAACTGCCATGGGGCTTCTCCAGAAATGTCTGAAATATTCACCTGGAAACCTTAGACAAGTGCTTAATTGTAAAGGTGGTAGATATATTAGTGAGAATCAATACTCTTGTTTGAAGTTGGTGCACCTTTTCCCATCTATCCATTGTCTCACCTATGCAGAGAGTAGCTGTATATCTGCTTAGGAATACCTGAGGAATTGGTTTAAATGTATTTGGGTTGCACRCAGACACACAGTTGTTTTAATGCTATGACAAACATTAGTTTCATCTTTGTAACATAATTATAACTCAAATTTCATAGACTTTGGCATAATATTTTCCATGTAATTTTAGACGTGTGAAGAAACTTGTTAGGGAGAACTGTTAGAATGAACAGAAATCTTACGTTGGTAAGATTGATAACAAAGCAGAAACCAGTTTTTAATAAAAAAGTGAAGTGAATGAAAAAGATACTACTGGCACTGAATACCTGTCATTCCTACATTCTTAATTTTTATTCTGACAGGATTTAAGAAACGTGTCTTACCTCTTGACTTCTCTATATCTCGTGTACTTTGAAGCTCCCTGGAAAACAGACATTCATTTTTCAGGATAGATGAATATCTTAAATATTATTTAAAGTAGATTCATAATGTGGTGATAGCATTCTTCTAGAGTGAGAAGAAAAAAAAATCATGCATGAATGTAGAAACAWTACAAATTTAAACATTTTAGAGATCTTTATTTTTTCATTGAGCATCTCTTCTGTGGGCTTAATAGAGATTTGAACATAGGTTTAATTGAGATGTCAGAATATCCTTTGCACATCTGTAAATTGAAAACTATATGGACTGCTTTGCAGTAAATATTTTAAGATTCTGTGACAACCAAGTCAATTCTACTGTCATATTAATAGGTAGGTCATTAGGTGGGATACAGAGAAGAGATTTCTTTCAGCTTCYTGTTAGTTTTATAGGAAACAAATTGTCAAATCACATAGAAATATGGTGTTGTTTTTTATATATGTATGAAATATTTTGAATGTATCCAAGTTTGAATAATATATATCTGCATATTAGGCCAAACAGATTCCATTGCATCTAAAATTTTCTTTGCTTTTGAAATGTTTACAAAAAATTATCAAATGTATTCATAGTACAAAATGCAACTGATTTTGGCACTATAAAAAACAGAGTTGAGAAGTAAATTTTTGGTAATGAGGTCACTTCCCTGCAACAGCAGCCATTACTTTGCATACTTCATACTGAGTCAATAATTGTTTTGTTTTCTTTATTTCCTTCTTGCCCCTACTATAAGATTTTCCCCAAACCTTATATCTCTAAAGGTCCTAATTTCAAATGTGAACTCACAGATTTTATATCAGTTTCTCCATTGACCACCACTGCATTTTTTTGGAAAAAAAAAATAGCTTTCCCCCCAGTGTGTTTCACAACATGAATGTTTATTAAGGTCAGTCATACTCATCTCCGTCTTTGTTCTGTTCAAATGGCTTATTATCTTCTSTCATAAAATARRCTCACTTAYTAGTCTGCATAACTTCAAGTTTCARTTTATTCTCATTCTAAACAGAAGACCAGTCAGTGTAACGTATTCTGATTTAGTCTTAGSAGTAAATTGTGAAATGACTTGAGTAATCTCTGCTGTTACTGGAAGTATCTCTGTAATTTGTGTTTGTTTTTTTTTTTTTTTTTAATAATTACAACATGTAAAGGGAAGATCACCATACTATGATCCCTTAAGGTGACTGCTATTGTTTACTTTCCAGGTGTNCCAAGAACTTCATTTTTACATAGTTCATTTGTAACTTTTTAGCTATGGTGAATCTGCTTGGTTTTTTCCTTTGGTTGGTTTTTGATTTTTTTTTTTTTTTTTTTTTTTTTTAATAATTACAACATGTAAAGGGAAGATCACCATACTATGATCCCTTAAGGTGACTGCTATTGTTTACTTTCCAGGTGTCTCCAGCTAAGGTTTTTCTGCCAAACAACAGAAGTTCCTGGGACCTTGCATTTTGTACTGCTTTCATGTAATTTCTGTTATCCAGGTGTTTAGGGTTATAAAGTTCTTTCTGTATGAAATCTCAGATGTTGCCTCACAAATTTTAAAAGTAAGTATATTAGTGCGAGAAACCTGATCATGCAAAATTTAGGTAAGAACAAAGAATACACTTTATATTAAAATCTAAGGGTTTAGCATTAGTCTAATTAAAACATTAATAGTCTAATCGAGGAATTATTAACTTAATTAGAAGGATGATAATACTTCTACTCCAAGTTATCCACTTACTTAGTTTTATCTAATTTTCAGTAATGCCAAGAGACACCTGTCTTTGTTGTTATTCTGACCTTTATACTGTCCTTGTGTGTTCTAATTCTTTACAGTGAAAGCAGGGGAGGTTTCAGTGCCTTGTATCCCACATTCCTTTCTGAGAGTAGTGTATTGTTAACCTTAATGGCTTCTCTCTCCTCATACAAGGTCTGCCTGAGATTTTTTTTGCTTGTTAACATCAACACTTACTTGCTCTTTCTACATGGTTTTAAACTTTGCTGTTATATCCAAACTTACTGTATTTTATATATGGAAATCTTACTCTGTATTTTCTTTGTTATTAGTAAAGCCAGTTTTACCCAGCTCCAAGGGCTCCCTTCCTTCATTGTCCAGTAATTGCCCAACTGCCTGTACACTTGGTGCTTTTGTTCCTTTCTCACATTCATGGTTTCGGGGGGTCTATTTGTTTCACAGCTCTCCTTTGCATTGGACCATCATTTACAATCTTAGTCTTAGAAGGCATTTAATGGATTTGGTTAAACAGAATGTGGAGATTTCTGTTTGGTTGGTTTTGTTTTATCATGAAGCAAGTTGCCTTCTGGACAGTGTTTAAGGGGCAACATCTCAGGGRAAAACAAAAACCAAAGCAAAAAAAATCTCAACCAACTGATTGGGAAAAATCATTGTGTCATTCACAGATTCCTCTTCTTAGTTAAGAAGGGATAAAAGGGGAAACAAGATTGCTAGTCTAATATCAGATGACTGATTTTTAAACATCTTGTTTTTTTCATTTACATCCCTTTTGACTAAAAGTGTGTGACATCAGTGACTGTTGACTCCTTTTTTGCACTATCTGATTCTCATATACGGGCACAGAAAAATCARCAGAAATTGATGTTGTGCTGAAGAAAAGATGCTCCTTGCATATTCTATTTGGGGTCTTGGGGATTAAAAAATATACATTATGATACTTAGCACCATCTTCTATGTAGCTCTGCAACAATGTGATAAGTTTTATTCCTACTTTTATTTTTTGGTTCCTCTCTATCACTTGAATATTGAGTTTTCATGGTCTTTGAATCTTAGGTATCTATTCTTTATCTTGATTTTATTACTTATTCACCACTATTCTGGATTCGTACATAGGAAATGAAGCCAGTAAATGGCCATAAAACAATATTTCTCAGAAGTASCGGATTACATTAAAGCAGATTAGATTAAAATAGACATTTCATACATTTCTTGTCACTAAAATTCTTKATTAGAATTAGATGAGTCTGCTGATTACATGGAATACTCTTATAGCAATCTTTAAAAATATATGGCAGTTCATTACTTAATAATTTTCAAAAATTACCTGACTGATTATAAGAGTGACAAATTTTATTGACATGACTGGACAGTAGGATAGGAAAAAAAGAGCCACCACTATTTGCTTTTATAAGACACAAAGACCAGCCAGACACCCAAGTCCTATTGAAAGTAAATGGGAATTAGAAGCATAAAATAGTTTATGCCTCTGAAAATCTCTTTCATAAAGAAGTTTGCCTCCTGTGATCAATCTTCACRAGTGTTTAGTGTAAAGGAACTATTTTTATCTTAATGAAATATGGATATAATACCTTGCCTTGGTGATTCCTTGCATGTTGACAATATTGACTAATGTTTCTGGAGCCTTCTCATCCATTATTACAAGATCTAATACAAATTCTTGGGAGATACTACAAAACCAGATACTACAAAACCAGATTGAAGGAACATAATCTTCTCTTTGTCTCCTGTGGTTTTTCATTCCTAAACAAAGTAAGAGTAGACACTCACAGATGAAGATAATACAATGTTTCTTGCATTGTACACTAATTTTCTGCAGATGCAAATAATCACAGTATGTTAGACACTGAAGAATTATGAACATTAAGTTACAAGATTATATTTAATGTATGAAAAAGGATTTTAAAGGTTTGATGTGTTGTTTTACAAAGCAGTTTATATTTTGCCAGTGTCCCCAGACAAAGTAATATGTTGAATAAATTTCTGATAATAAGTCTGGAGACTCACAAAGGAAATTTCATATGAAAGGTCTTTCCCCCTTGTATTGCATACAATAAAAATACAATASTAGAAAAAAATGTGTCTGACAGAAACGTCATTCATTACTGGTACAACTCACTGGTTCCTAAAACACAAAGTAAGTTGCTCAAGAGCAGTCTATCCCTTCAAACCTCATTATTTTCTATGTATTATTGTATTTCTATTGTATTATTGCAGCAAACTCACTGTGGAGAGGGAAACATACTTGTGCAAGCCAGTAATGCCTAGGACAATTTCAACCACCTAGTATGGGTCAAATATTGAACCTATTCCTTGTTTCTCTTTAAAAAGCATGGTAGTAGTCATATCACATTTTCATTCAGCAGCTTCATGATAATAGTGATCATGAAGGACATGAAAGACATGGTAAACACGTACTTTGTTCTTGAATTCAAGGACCTGAGACTCCATTTCCGTTGAGATTAACTAATTATTAGTCTGAAGATTATCCAGGAGAAAGACATCCTCTCAATTCTTTCTGTCAAAGATGCTCCACTATGCATAAGATGATTAARCATTAACTAGGCATATGTAAGCCTGATTTTATGACATGGTGGTTTGAGTATTCTTCCAAAATGGAAGAGATATATATAACCTCTTATAATTCTAATCAGCTTAGTGTTGTAATTAAGTATTGGGGAAGGGCAGGATGGAAAAGAAAATAAAAATAAAAAGAAAAACAAAAYRAAACAAAAAAGCACAACCAAAACCAGAGGAGAAATACATCTCTTCTAATTTCAAGRCACCTACAGTATTCAAATCTTCCAGGATTAGCCTCCACTGCTGGTTATCAAATACATTGGTTCTGTACATCCTTTATGATATCTGGCAACTATCTTGTGACAACTTGGGTTTCCCCAGAGTGTCTAAAATGGCACGTCTCCAAAGTTAAGGCAAGAAAACTAAGCTTCTAATCAACAGATGAGCCAACTGAGCTTCCTGAGTTATTTGTCTCAGAATAAAATATGTTTGGCCAGCTGAAGAGTTTTCATATTGCTTATAGGCTTTGYATGATTGCCCTACTGTAAGTGTCAAGTGCTAATTAAAATGACCTGGACCATCTGAGACATCTCCTTGGCACTGACAGATGTGATGCAGACTGTATGGAAACCTTTCCTCCTTGTATCKAGCTTACATGGCAAATTTTTGGTACTGAGAGGATTGCAAATGTGACTTTTGTGAGAAGCTTGCCCTGCCATGTTTGACAGAGACAATTCCAGCTAGCTCCAAGAGGAATCCAAAGCTGAGATTATCAGTGACATTGGTAGTGGTTCTATGACAATGTATATAAGAAGGTATATAAAACACTGCACAACAGCAAACTGTGAGAGAGGAGTGAGTAAATATGARGGAAACAGCTCTGCAGACACCACAATCAAGAAGAGGGAGGTAAGAGCAGAGCTTTCCCTGAAGCCCCTGGCCAAGCTCATGACTATGCAAGTTGTTTCCCTGCGGCCCTTGGCGGTCCATGGTGGAGCAGATATCCATCTGCAAACCAAGGAGGGCCCCAAATGGAACAGGTAGAAGTGCCTGCAGCCTGTGAAGAGCAACACATGTAGGAGCAGTTTTTTCTGGCATGACTTGTGAGCTCTTGGGGCTTGCACTGGTGCAGGACTTCATTCTGGAGCAAGGACCCCATGCTGAAGCAGGAGAAGAGTGTGAGGAGTAAGGAACAGAAGAGGTGACCTGTGATGAGCTATCCACAACTCCCATTCCTCATCTCCCTGAACAGCTCAAAGGGGAAGAGGTAGACGAATCCAGACTGAATAGAGATCAGAAAACAGTCGGGTTGGGACAATCTGTGTTTTTAGATTTGTTCTTATTTTCCCGTTATACTACTCTGTTATTAATTGACAATAAAATAATCTTCCTCTAGTCATGTCTGTTTTGCCTGTGACAATAATTACAGAGTGATCTCACTGTCCTTATCTATCCCATGAGATTTTTGCTGTATTTTCTCCACTGTCCTGTTGAGGAGGGGGAGAATTGGTGGGCGCCTCATGGCCAGCCAAGGTCAGCTCCACACTGACAGGTAGATAATAAGATTCATAGCCCAGGATATCTCAAATTATACTAAATTGCTGTTTGAGACAATTGTACTAAGGACTTCATAGGTACCACAGAACATATCAGAAACTGCTCAGTTCCTGGAGTAACAAGAAGATAGTCAACTAGCTGGAACCATGTATTCCCCTGTGCATGAACATGTTAGACACTGCTGGACACTGAGAAGACCACTGAACACCCCAACARCACCTAAAGAGAGGTCACTTTATTTCAGGCTGTGAAGTCATGTAGATAAGTAATACAATACTGACACTAAGTAACAGGGGTTTGTATGGCTTCTGGAAGGCCTTGGGAATGAGACTCGTCAGACTTTCTTTGCCTCAAAATCTTTTAGAACCCAAGAACTTCATTTTTACATAGTTCATTTGTAACTTTTTAGCTATGGTGAATCTGCTTGGTTTTTTCCTTTGGTTGGTTTTTGATTTTTTATTTTATTTTTTTTTTACGTTGTTATGACAGAACCAAAATTTTACATTTAACAGGAGAAACTAGTAACTATTTTTATCAAAATGATACATTTATAACTCTAATGTGGTGGTGTAGTACAGAGAAATATAGATCCATTAGGACTGCAGAAGCCTTGAAAAAAAGGAGCAGAGAATACTTTAAAGGGGGAGTAGATGCAAGATATGGCAATGCCAGAGGCACAGACTAGGAGTGGAGATATTATGTCTTTAAACAGCTCACAGAGARTCAGTTAAATAATCTCATATGTAGAGTTGAATGAAACACATTTCAGGGATAATCCAAAGAACAAAGAACTGCTACCTTCTATAAAACTTTTTTCCCTCGAAAACAGCACTAATTTTATCTTTTCTGTTTGTTTGGTTACTGTTGTTGTTCTGTAACAATTGAATTTAATGTAATAATAAGTATTTGGATGAACTAGGGATTTCAATCATACAAAAAATATGTTCTTGGGTTTCTTTCCTGCTTGTCCACAAGATTTTCAGTGTAAGCAGCTGATAGGTCGAATAAAACCAGTGGTGACTCATGGGCTGTCAGATGGCAAATAAAAGCCAAGAAGACACTGTAGAATATCACATATGCCTTTAAAATTTCATACTTGTGAGCAAGTAAGTCCAGGTTCTTTTGACTTTAACAYAGTCTTACCTCCAGACAGAAAGCTAAGGTATACACTGTTTTCAGATACTTCCAATGATTCATGCTCTATTATCACTATCAAGAAAAAGAGCCAAAGTAATACCAGTACTAT
>QVAJ01000040.1:2944843-2971015 GCA_003546035.1 Mixornis gularis | reverse complement strand
GCAGCTTTGACTGCAGGGTGTGTTCATTACAACTGTTCATTATGACTGTGACAACGCACTGCCCTGATAGAACTGACTTGACACCCCTTCCTCCCACATCTATTCTGTAGAAATTAACAATTAATTGACTTTTAACAAATGGAACTTATGTTAAGTAATAAGCTCTAATAAAATCAGGACTTTCATTCTTCCAGGACTGCTTAATTTCCAGGATCTACCAAAAAGAAAACCAAACCAAACCAAACCAAACAACAAAAAAAACCACCACCCAACAACAACAAAACAAACAAACAAACAAACAAACAAACAAACAAAAACCCAAACAAAAAACCCCACCAACCAACCAAAAAAACAAACTTAATTCTTTAAGAAAGTCTCTGAGTGTTACAGTTGCAGTTTCAAAAAGAAAGTGTACTCAAATATTCTTCCTCAAGGATGTTGCATACATTCATTTTCTCTTAAAATTACTAACATTTTGTTTTTTTCACAAAAAACTTCCCAAACAACAACAAAAAAGCCCCACTAGTGCACAATAAAACCCCAACCACCCTGAAAAGACATTGAAGCTCAGAGAAATTGAAAACCAAAGTGTAAATGCAGTGCTCTGTATCTTAATAATCCATTCAAACCTCAMAATGAATATCTCCCAACTAATGTGTAAATTTGGGAGAATTTGAGTTAGATGTGGGTTTGATTTTTTTAAGAAGATTTCTAGAAAACTCCTCTCTCAATTTTTTAATGTGATATAAAGATTCTAAGTACTTTTATTAATCTTGCCAGGGCAAGAATCTATCAAGACTTTTCTATTCAGCCCAAAGAAATATGAGGGGTTTTTTTTTATTCCTTTGTGTGTTATGTATGGGATCATAAACCCTAACACAATAATTATTGTTAATTTATGACTGGAAGAATAAGACTCTTCAATACAACAAATTTGATGCTAATCAAGATGTAAAAGTACAAAAATCTATTATATATATATAACCTAATATATATATAACCTATTATAATAATTGTGTTTGATTCAAAAATGTCTTTRTCATGAAGCTAACCCTGGTAATGTTTGTGGAGTATTTTCATGCAGGAAATTATTTGTCTCTTTCAGAAATGAAAATGAAGAGCAATTGGAATATCAATTCATTTTGAGAGTTACAAAATACAGTGAAATGGAAAACAGAAGTTTATAGAATTGCCGTGGTTCATAAATGTATGAAGTATTTCTTGTTTTGTGCTATGAAGATAAGACTGTCCTTCAAAGTCATATTGTACACGTCCTTCTGTCCAAAATTTCTCTTCTGGTTTGCTTTTTTTTTTTTCTTTCAAATAAATGGTTCTAGACTACTTTTTCATTATTATGACAATTGATATTAATATTGATGAGTAGATGACATTACAACATAGTTTAAATTTAAAAAAKAACACATTCATTTTGCAGTGCTTCCTAATATTTTATTTTGAGGGCATAATAATTTTGGAAATTTTAGGACAGGTACTCCACTAATGAGTAAATTTTCCTCATCATTAACATTTTTGGTTGCCATAACTCCATTACTCCAAAGGACTTTCAGTAACAGAAAACTAGGGTGAAGACTCTTCACACAGAGAAAGCAAAAGTTTATCTTTAAAAAACATAAATCACATTTTTGTGCTGTTTAAACTTTGAGATGCTTTACATACAGGCTTTCATAGCTTAAAAACATATATAAACATATATATAAACATATATATAAACATATATAAAAACATCCTCCCATTTCATGTAAAATCAGCTTAATTATTATGAATAAAGTCAACACAGGGTCTGAAGTCTACTGTGAAGCATACTGACTTACACACTCCTGCTGAAGAGCCCCACTTGCTCTTGGCCTTATGAATATCTGCCACTTTGCTGCCTCATTGCACTCGTGTGTCCATTCCTGACACCTGCTCACGCTGCCAGGTTGTTTACGAGCCTGCACAAAGTTTAAAGATTATTATGTGCMCTTAATTGTACATAAAACCTTATTCTAACAAGAAGGTTTTAGAAAAGAAATTTTTCATTGTCCAAGTGGGACAGACACAGAATTTAATTTTGTCCCCGGAAGATTCTAGGTTAAAGTATGACATTTTTACGCCTAGAAAAGCTATGTAAGGTTATTTTTAGTTCTTTTTATGACTCCCTCTGAGTGTTGTATGGCTCGACTGAAGATAACTAAGGGAGCCTGGATTTTCACGTGGAAGGGTACAAAATTAGTCCCAATACTGTTTTTTAATTCTCTAACATAATTATTATGATTCAACATTTGAATTGTGGTAATCTGTGTAGTCCCTGACCAGGGATTAGGCTGAACACATTTTAAGAAAAGACAGTCTTTCTTCCCTAGTGGCTAAAAAATATTTTGCTCGCATTTAAGATGACCAATATAAATAATTTTTAATTTAGCAGTGTGTTAATAGTGTTATCACTCAGATTCATATACCTTTTAGGGTATCTAATTGAAAAACACAGCTTRATGCTAAAGATGAGAAGCTGCATTTGGTTACTTTTTGTTTTCTCTGCAGTCTGTCTTCTTTGCTGTGATGCATTTCATCACATTATGGACAAAGGAGTAGAGAATAAGGCTTAAAATTTCATGTTACTTCTCCAAATTGGTCATTATGTATGTCATAATTTGGCATTGTGCCCTGCAGTGGATCTGTTGGAGAAGGCTGGAATTGGCTCTGTTCAGTACCAAACAGCCCCATACTCCCCTCCCAGCAGCCAAACCCTTGTCCCTTATACTCAATGAAAGTAGCACACTGTTGGTTTCTTCCTGTAAATTATCCAAAACCATGGAAACTATCCATGTACCACTGGCTCCTTGAAGTATTATTCTGTTGGTCCAAACAGTTTTCCCCTCACCTAGCAATGCTATCTACTCAGTCATCTGTCTTCTTTGTTTTGGTCTCTGACTTTTCATCCTACYTCCCTTTCTCATTAAGGTATCTTCAGTGACTCTTTGCCTTCAGAAAAGAGAGAAAAACAATGGAGATTATCAACAAGGACAGGGAAGCCATGCACATCATTAAAGAATGAAACACGGTATATTAAACTTCCTTGAGCACTGAATTTGGATTGTCTGATGTATTGGTTGCAGCAGCAAGCTGTATATGCATATGGGAAAATATACTTAAGAAGGGGTAAAATGTTGTACAGCAGAGTGTTTCTTGAGGAGAAAAAAAACCCAAAAATGATGAGAAATGACCCTGCAGGCCTGAAGGTCAGTGAGRGAGGGGAGGAGCTACTACAGCCAGAGAAGCAGAGATTCCCCTGCAACCCACYGAGGAGAACAGAGCAGCATTAAAGTTGGAAAAGACCTCTAAAATGACCAAGTCTAACCATTAACCCAACACCATCAGGTTCACCATTAAACCATGTCCACAAGCACTACATCTACAAGTGTTTAATCACTTCCACAGATGGCAGTTCCACTACTTCCCTGTGTAAACAATTTTAATACTTGATCATCCTTTCWGTGAAGAAACTTTTTCCTAATGTCCAATCTAAACCTCCTCTGGCACAACCTGGTTTCTTTAGTCTCACAGAATCACAGCATAATTAAGGTTAGAAAAGACCTCCAAGATCACTGAGTCTAAATTTTGACCAAACACAACCTCATCAACTAAACCACGGCACTAAGTGCCACTTCCAGGCATTTCTTGAATACCTTCAGGGATGGTGATTCTATGGCCTCTCTGGGCCATTCATTCCAATGTTTTACTACACCTTTAGTGAAGAAATTCTTCSTGATGACCAACATGATCCTCCCAAGCACATCTTGAGTCTATGGTAAGGTCACCCCTGAGCCTCCTTTGTTCCACCCTAACTACCCCAGTTCCCTCAGCTGCTCCTCATAGGACTTGTGCTCCACACCCTTCACCAGCTTCATTGCCCTTCTTTGGACATGCTCCAGAACCTCAAAGTCCTTCTTGCAGTGAGGGGCTCAGAAATGGACACAGGATTGGAGGTCTGGTCTTACCAGTGCTGAGTACAGAGGAATTACAATATGAAGGTTCCAACTGTAAAAAATGCCTTTGAACATGAATCATCTAATTGAAGTGTATTCAGATTTTTTCTATTAGATATTTTTTTTTAAATGGAGTACCATAAACATCTTCTGTCTTATTTAAAATGTGGTGATTAAATATTATGGCAATATGCTTACTGCTATGCACAAATACCAACTATATATTTTTTTTATGCTTTTACCTTTACTTTCTTTGCAGCTGTTTCATTTAAAGTCTATTAATTTCCTTTTTATTTGATATGTTACTTGATTTCACATTTTCTAAAGATTTTTTTATCTCTGTCTACACACCTCTTCTGTCTTCTCACCCTAGCTCAACTTGTAACACTGTAGATTTTACTTTTTCATTGAGTTATTCATCTTTTTCCTTTGCTTTTTTCCCCAATTCCCACCAGCATTTCTCACCTTCTTCTCAACACTTTGTACTTATCCTTTGATCTTTTTACTACAAATATGTTGACTTTCTGTTTTTCTACTTTTTTCTTCTTTCTCACCTCCATTTGCAGTTGTATCACACCTCTTTTCACTTGTCCCATCTCATAGTTCTGTCTTCTCATTTTCTTTTTTTTTATATCATTAATTTGGTGTAGCCAATAATTGATGACATGAAAGGATTAAAGCTGAAGTGCAYTGGATTTTAGGAGGCTTTTTGCAGCCATCTGCTTTTCTGATAATTAATATGAAACTCCATCAGCTTTCCCGGTTCTATTTCATCTTTGAATTTAGTCTTTCTGTGGATTGGGTGAAAAGTAATTTAGGCCTTTCTCTTCCTTTTTCACAACAAAAAGGGAGGGAGGGAGGGATGGAGGGACGGAGGGAGGGAGGAAAAAAAGGATAGTGCTTTATCTCTCTGGGAGCTTCAWATCTTATTTCAATGTAAAGAACCAGATTATTAATGTGACAGGATTTAGGAATCCATAACGAAAGAAAAACAAATCTCTTTCCTCACAATATAAACCCCCTTCTTTTTACAGTTTTATATTTTCTCAAGAAAAACAGATTTGATAGAGTACCATATCAACTGCCCTGTTCTTGTGATCTTATGTTCATTTTCAGCAGGTGCTAACTAATCTTTTTTTGTGGATGTAAAATAAAAAGAAGTTGCTTAGGGAGCAGTTCTGGAGGGTGAACTTTTTTTTTCTACATGTATGCATGCATGCCTTTAAGAGGGTCAAATGAAGAGAAACAAATAGGGAGAGCAGAAAGACTGAAAAGGGTAATATATGAAGCTGGTTCCTGAATATATAGGTTATAACATACTCTATACACTATTTTACAAAATTTGATTATGTGTAATGTTCTCCAATCCTTCATGTCAACTATAATCAAGTATATATTTCCCAAATTGATGATAGSGATGGAGTTATACAACTTGAAGTGGTTGATGATCTGCCTTATGGATTGTGCTTTAGTAGTTAAGAAAAACTGTAGAAGATACTAAAATATGCTTAGAACTGGGCAGCCAAAATAAAATTAAAAAAACAAAACAAAAAAAAAAAAAAAAAAAAAAAAACCAAAACAAAAAAAACCCCACCACCTTAATTTCAAAGTAAATTGATTTTTTATTGGAACTTGCTTTTGATTACTTAAAAGTTCCTTGTTTGCTTGTTATTGCTTTAACTTCTAGCTTTCTGATTTCTGTTTAAAATACTAATTGCTAATAATAGTACCCCAGAACAAGGTGGTTTGAAATATCAAAACAGACTGAAGGAAATCACATACGAGKCATGGTGTAAGAAAGCATCTAATAGCTGGATATCCAACTGTTCCTGAGAAATAGAGGACATTTTCTCTGTTACATTGATGTTTATGTAGCTGTTTGCTTCCCAAGAATGCAAAAGCTATAAAATGCATAACAAAGCTCTATGGCTTTCTGGGCATCACTTTTATGGGAATGTATATAAATTGCRTATAAGAAAGACTTTTTTAAAAAAATCCCAGATGTAGGATAAATAAAATAATTTAAAGCGTTTGCATAGGATCTAACCCTACAAAACTAATCTAAAACTCCCAAAGAGCTTGGAGCTGTATTATTTTCTGCCTTTTGTTCTGAACACTTCTATATCACAGTGCTAAGAAGGAGCAAAAACCTATAAATCAAAGAAAGCAGCATTCTGAATGAACTTTACATCCTCTTTGCCTAAATTAAAATGAATTAATCTGTGAACAGWGATGGAAGAGATTTTATTACTTTACTCCTTTTCATACTTTTCATAAAGATGCAGCAATKAAATCATAAGTTACATAACCATTTACAGAAACTACAAGTGACCCAATGGTTTAGTAAATGTGGTAGATCCCCCATATTACTGCTTCATAAAAATCAAAGCACTAGCAATAATAATGCAATATGATATTAAAAAGTAGCAAGGATTAGTTCCCTTAGATTTTCCCTGTGTTCTGGTGCACTTGATGTTTCATTTTCTTGTGCTTTACAGCAGGACATTTTGTCCTTGAAAGCATTCTTTCTGAATATAAAGGAAGCTTTAGTCCTTATCTAATCAACACTAGAMTTGGAAATTTTCCAAAATGAATGCTGCTTGCAGCACAGTTGAGAACAGATTTCCTTACTACACTGTTTTGACTCTGGTATGTTCCTGGGAGTGTTGTGGGAGAAAAACAGTTTATAGACTACACAGGACACGCAAAATGTGGCAGTCCTTACAAATTGCTCTRCTACACCCCAATGACTGGATTCAAGAATACTTTCATTTGGAATTGTYCTAACAGATATTCACATCACCCTGTATTGTAATTGAATTTATCACAATTACTCTTTCTGGCTATACTTTAGTCATTACTTGCCCAGGTAATTTTACCACCCAATACCTGAAGCCAGAACAGCCAAGAATGAAATTTCTGAATAAGCAGTGGTGCTGCTGGAACTGATTTTCTCATTGATACATCTGGGCCAAAGACTAATACCAACCCAAGGAAACAAACAAACCCAGGAAACATTTCAGTGGTTTCAAATTCCATGCAACTGTGGGATTCACCTTTTTTAGTCCCTGAACTGCAGTGCTAGCACACCCCATGGGGAGGTGAATCAGATTCAGGTGTCAGATTCACCCGGGTCATTCACAAGTCCATCGTTTCCAGTGTCTGTGCACTGACCGACCTCTTCTCTGATGACACATTAAAAAAAGTAGTTCAGAGCATTCAAGGTGTTTGTGTGGGATTGCATTGTGTCCCCTTGTTCAACCCTTCTTACTCTTTCTGACCCATTTCTCAAYGCATCATCTCCAACCTCACCCCAGCTGTGCCTGAAGACCAGCAACAAACACATGCGTGGTGTAGGTCTAATATTTTGGAACAGCCAATCATTTATTGCCTTTCCTTCCATAAAACACTCCTTTTTTTTATAAATCAGAACTACTTCTTTTCAAGTATCTGCAATCTGCAACTAGCAAACAAGCATTCTTTTTTATATTTAGAAATACTTGCTTTCATCCTTTTTGTTGTTTTTGAAAGAAAAACTCAGGCTTCAAATAAATTGGTATTTTCTAGGAAAAAAGAATTGGTACATTCATTTGATTTCACTCAGAAACTTATGTGTGAGAAATCCTTTCTGTTGAAAATGAATTCAAAAGTTTAAATTATATTCTTAAAGAATACTGTTCTTAGATATATTGCTAATTTGTCCCCAATTTAGTACCTAATGACCTTTAATATCCTTACATATCTCCACAGACATTTTGAAATTACTGTTGATTTTAATGCTTTATTTTGAATATTATCATATGGAAATATCTGCATTGCTCCAGAAATGCACAGTGTAATTCTTTTTGTTCCTGTGCACCCACAGCACTTTTCTATTGATCCTAATATGTAGGAGGAAGAGCAAAATGCATGATGTTTCCTAGCATTATATGTTTTCTAGGTATTTTGGAGAGAAAMGTAAACATATTGAATTCTAGTCTTACTGATTCTGGGGACAAAACCTATAAAATATTCTTTCCACAGCCAATTTCACAATAATCCCAGTCAACATCTTTCGAAAATTTAATCTGGAAACACAGCCATGCTGAAAACATTGCTACAAGTCAAAGTGAAAATGCAGCTTAACTAGAACCRTGACTTTTTGTTAGCCTGCTTTATTGTTTTAGAAGCATAGTCTTCCAAACTCTCTCATTAACACAGAAAGTGCCTTATTCATTAATTACTATATAAAATAATTTTTCATAGTGATTATCCTTTGTCCTGTGTTATGTTTATCCTTTTTGTGGACCCTAAAGAAGTTTTGATGTAGGAATGATTTTGAGTTCAAGCAATCAAGGTATTTCATTTTTCAATTCAAACTGTTATTTGCCCAGCACCRAGAGCGAATGTTGGATGGAAGCCATTGTTTCTTGTAATGGGCATGAGCCAGCAATAAGGCTGATCATTTTTCCATCACCCATGTTAAATTATGCCATGGTTTCCAAGAGATCTTTCCCAGCTTCTGGGAACTGCTAAGATTGCTCCAAGCCTTTTTCACAATGATTGTTCTTTATATAGAGTAGACTATGTGATGACAGCAGGAAGGCTGAAAGCATGTCCTGAGTGTCTGTGCTCATTTTTTTAAAAGAAGACTTTTAAGCTTCTCAAATGCATGAAAAGTTGATGAAAACTGTAGATTTCAGATTCTTTGTCTTAAAATTCAAAGCAAAAGGTAAATGGCTGAATGGTTGTCATGGAGGAAATATGTAACAAAATTATTAAGTTGTACAGATATATGGTTTCCCCCTCATAAAAATATTACTGTGTTCCAAGTTAATTTAACCACCCCATTCACTCTGAGACAATAATATAATGACTGTAGRCTGTCTGAATTTGGTTTTGGGCTGCCTTCAGCCACTATCCAGAGTTCTGAGTGACATAATGTGTGCTGTTTATGGTGTGAATGTTAATATTCAGCTAAARAAATCTTTACTGATTGGACCTGCAGATATCTTGCAAATTTTGGTACCAAATGATCTTGCCTGTGCTGCTTTCCCAGTACGTGTTCTGGCTGCTCCAGCTTGGYTGCAAGGTTTAGTTTTAAACAAGAAGTAGGAGTCTCTTTAGTAATTTGCTACACTCCATAACACATTGTTTGGCATCTGTTACYTTCCCACATTATTAACGCGGGTTGTTGTACATTACCCCAGCTTAAATAAATATGTCACATTATAAAGAAAAATCTGTACTTAGATTGAAACAGTAAAGCTATGTTTGCTATAGAATTACAAAATATAGCTCTTAAGTGTTGTGGGAAAAAAGCATCCACACAGTGGGGCCACTCCAGGGATGAATACAAGTCTTTCCTTACATTATCATCATCATGTGAGAGGAATGAAGGCACTCTTGAGGGACCTCGTTAGAAGTGATATTTTTTCTCTCAGTGTTAGTGTGAGGAACTTGAAAACTACACTATAAAACAGAGACTCAACCCTTTCATATATGTTTTGGGTTAAAGCAATCCAGTAAGCAGGAACAGCTGTGACTTTAATCACATAAGAAATAAACCCTTCCATTATACTCTGCTGAATGCAGAGGCAGAATGCAGTAACTAAACACCAAAAAGCAAGAAGCAAACAGTGGGATATTTATTTCCCTTAATTGTTGCATGATATGCCAATTTCTGTTAAGGTAATATTAATTTTTTAAAAATCATTATTGACTTAGATACAGATGACATTCATCAGCAAAATTCAGTRAGTATTTTAAGGCATTTAAAAGTTAATGTCTTATTCTTCAACAGATTTTGAAACCTATCTTGCCTTTTAACACTTTACACATTAATTTAGTAATTTTCCATATGCAAATTTGTATTTGGTCAGTTACAATACATGAGCAGAAAAAATCGCTTGGGTCTATCTGGTTCCACAGATTTCCTAATCTCCACAAACCTTTCCTTCTAAAGTTATCCAAATGGAGGTGAAATATTTACCTGTGCAAAGCCCAAATAGAGAAATATTTTCATTTTTACAGATAGGAAAGACCTCCTATGCTTAGTGATTATTTTTACATAAGTAAAAATTCTAATTTGAGGGCCATAGTCATAAGTGACAAAACTTCTCTGTGTAAAACAGAAAGAAATTTAAAATATTTGTGAAATAAAAAAARCAAAATGGAAGCTGAGTTTGTGGGGATGATAGAAAATGAAAAAGGAAAGAGTAGTGCTAGGACAAAGCTGTATTTCATAACTAACCGCCACATTTACCAACTTGTATTCCACTTGTTTTCTTATGCGGACCTCTAAAATACTTTTATTCTGTAATTGCACATGTGTCAAGCCTTAAAAATTAGGAGAGGAAGGGATAGAGACACAGGTAGAGGCATTCATCCCAACCAGCTTTAGATTGCTGTATCCGAGTCAGTGATCTTGAGGGTTTGTATGGATATGTTTTCTTCATAAATCTGTCTTCAATGCAACAGTAAAATTAAAGTTAGGTACCTCAGGTTTGATCTCATTTTAAAGCATTTTAAGATGTCTTAATTAGGTGACCCAAACTGAATACTAAAGCAGTTATTTCTTTCTATTTATGGTAACTGAGCCCATGAAATCTAATTTTGGTAAATCCTACCCTCTGTGATTTTTTATCAGGAGCAGAAAGCAAGTCTCTGGCAATGCTAGGAAGAGATTTTCTTATGTAGTCCTTTATGTCTCAGTGTAAATTTCAAAGTAGACATTGTACAGGAGAGTGAGATTAGAATGATAAGGAATCACACAAATGGATAAAATTTATTTGGCTTCAAAATAAAAGTAAATACCATCTCAGAACTTTTACATGAATTAAGCCTGTTCTGTTACTCAACAGAATTTAAATTTTAAGTAAGATGATAGACAAAATGATTTCCTGAAGTTTCTTCTGCCTGAGAAAGTCTATTGCATGTTTTTAATGAGTTTTATACCTTTCAGAATCATTGATGATGCCTATTTCCAATACATGAATTAACAATAAAAACTCAAAGTTGCTTAACTATCTACGTATATCAATGGCTTAGAAATAATCAGAAGATCCATCAGCTAAAAAAGGTTCATGACACCAGGTTCATTCTCATGCTTGACAGACTTTTGCCAAGCTGCTGAAGGTTTCTGATCTATGATGGGTCTGCAAGACAAACTCTGGCCAGCTGTGCCAGGAGAAACAAATCAACAGAGTTTATGTTGTGAGAACTCTGGGAAGACTGATTCTGACAAGSATGGGCTGAATAATAGGTGTTTCAAGGAACAGAAGCCAATTGTGTCTGAAAAAAGGAGAGATTATAGTAGGGCACATAATGGGAACATACATTCTTGGCTGAGAGTCACTGAATATGGTTTCAAACTGCTGAAGTATGCGTGCCTGCTACTGAGTGAGAATTWCTTCTGGTGTGCTGATGAGCAACAAATATCTTTAGGGAATATTTTACCTGATCTACCTTAAAATTAAATGAATTGTTCCCTACACTTAACTGTAMAGGAGGTCTGGCATGATCAATTTGTGTATGCATGCCTTTCTTATAGCTGTTTAATTTTGGCAATATTTTGGTCCAAGCTGTCAGTTTCCTTATTTACTAAAGCATGAAGAAAAAATTTCCATCAGCATAACAAGACCAAGAAGATATATCTGAAGGAAACTTTACCCATATATGATTTAGCAAGTCTTGTACATCAAAGAACATGACATTCTCAGAAGATGTCCTTCAAAAATATTTATAGAGTACATAAATTTCACATATCAGCATAGCTGATGTCTCRACAGTTTTATGATACTATTTTCAAAAACTTGGTGTGTACAGACTTCATTTTGCTCCAGATCACGTTTCTTTCACTAACTTTTGCCTCTTCAAGTAACATAAATTATTGTCCTTTGCCCAATTCCTTGGATATTTGTCCTGCTTGAAGATTTGTATCTCTTTCCTTACATTCCTYCTTCCATGTCCTTCTGGATTTGTGCTTACAGCTGAATTACTTGCTACAGTATTTAATGAAATTGTGAACTGTATCAATCATAGTGTATAGTTGCCTTGTGTTCTTAGAGCTTTAGGTCATTCATGTACAGTAGCTATTTAATTGTCAATTTCCCATTAGTCTTAGCCCATCTCCAGAGTACTTTCAATTCTTACAGGGAGGAGAGAGTTAAACACTAAGTATAACACACACACACACAAAAAAAAAAAAAAAACAAAAAAAAAAACCCTTGAAAAATATTCTAAACTATTTTAATAATTTTTTCAGCAAGACTGATTACTTTTGGTGGTTTTGTTNTGTATAGTTGCCTTGTGTTCTTAGAGCTTTAGGTCATTCATGTACAGTAGCTATTTAATTGTCAATTTCCCATTAGTCTTAGCCCATCTCCAGAGAACTAGGAATTCTAACAGGGAGGAGAGAGTTAAACACTAAGTATAACACTCAAACAAAAAAAAAAAAAAAAACAAAACCAAAAAAACAACCCTTGTAAAATATTCTAAACTATTTTAATAATTTTTTCAGCAAGACTGATTACTTTTGGTGGTTTTGTTGTTCAAGAAGTACTTTGTTAAGTATAGGAAAATAAGGAAACATCTAGGATTTCTAAGTATAGGAAAATAAGGAAACATCTAGGATTTCTAGAGTAAAATTTCAGAAAGGGTTGAGAATGAATTGAAGAAAGGTCTGAGAGAAAGGCTTTGGGATGTTGGTGAATGCGAGGCTCCACATGAGACAGCAGTTTGTGTTTGTAGCCCAGAAAGCCAAACATGTCCTGGGCTGCATAAAAAGAAGTACMGCCAGCAGGGTGAAGGAGGTGATTATTCCCATCTTGTGGAACCCACCTATGTCCAACTCCAATTCTCAGGTCAAAAAAGACATGGACCTGTTGGAGCAGGTAAAGAGGAGAGCAATGATGGCTGKAACACCTCTGCGACGAAGACAGAGTGAGAGACTTGGGACTATTTAGCCTGTAAAGCAGAAGGCTCAAGGGAGACTTTATAGCAGATTTCTAGTACCTAAAAGGGGCCTATAAAAAAGCCTGASAGATTTCTAAGGGATGTCTCAGAGAACAAGAGAGAGCAGCAAAGCAGTACAGGTAGAATGTCCTCTTTCTTGTAAATTTCTTCAGTAAATTTGAAACAACATAAGACTTTTCATTAAACAYTACTGCTCTGAAGTAAATGGAGTCAGACACAGAAAAAAAGGATGATCAATACATTTTTACTGCAGAAGATATATGAAATGAAAAAAAAAACCTCTGACCTTTCTACTCACTAGTCAACAAAAATCTGTTGTAGCATCACATGAACCTCATGGTAGAAACAGCTGTGTTCCAAATGATGTGGCTGASCCCAGCATTTTAAACTCAGCATGTCTTCACTGATTCTGAGGGAAATACACAGATTTACTAACAATGAGATTTTTCAGATGTTAACCATTTYACCCAGGAAATGGTGAAAGCTGTAGTAATCATGACAGCTGCTCAGAATATTATTTTKACCATGAATGTCCATGCAGAAGTTTAGGCAAGCTACTTTTAGATTTCCAAGGAGTTTTCCTCTTCAAGCATGAAAAGCATGAAACAAACTGTTAATGGCACATCTATGACAGGATCTTAAGGCTGTTGGCCAGACTCCATAATTCAACTGACAAAACTGCTTTTCCTTCTGTGTAGACAGTACTGTGAACAGTGAAAGATCAGATGRGTTTGTCATATATTGAAAATCAGCCATATTTTTTCCTGATACAAAAATGTTGCATCAAGTTCAACAGTATATTTAACATATAAAGACTGTTTCAGTTAGGTGATAAGAAAATAATGAATCTGTTGATACCTTCAAGCCAGTTTCTGTGATGGAGGAAGGGAAACAGCTATGCAGAGCCTGTTATTCACCATTCTGGCATGTAGAAGTGGTGGAATTCTTTAGATGYAAATAATCTTGATAAACTCAGATATCTACTACATAGATATCTAGAACTAGACTAGACTCTTTAAGGGGATATCTTTGAGATTAATGGAAAGAAATAATAGGTACCCACAGTGAGCAGTTCATATATTCTAATTTACAACACTACTCAGGCTGAACACTGCTCCAAAAATGCCTAATTTTTCTCCACTAATTACAAAAAGAAATAACACTTAGAAAATTGTACTAAGGCTGGGTTATTTTTTAAAAAGACAGAATRTTCCCAATCTTGAGTTAAAAATTTTTCTTCAGGATAAAGAAATCCATACTCCATAAATGAGGTTCCACTTTACTTACAGTAACTAAGGGGTGAAAAAGAATTGCAAACCATCATTAAAACTCATTGGTTAGAAACAAATTCAATACATTCAATTTTAGATAGCAATTAAAGCAGAAGTAACTATTGCTAATTAAAGTATGCGCAAAAGGAATTGCATACTAAACTTTACAGTAACTCTRTCCAGCTTACCTTTCAATCTTTTAATCATAAACAGTGGTATTTTTCAGAACAATTAAAACACAACATCAGACTTACTCTTCAGCCAGCATAGATGTTATTGTGGCAGTCTAGGAAGCTAGATAGAAAGGTTTAGACTAATTTTATTAACATTCATAATTTAGATTCTTGCTTTCTCTTATAATTTATATATNAAAAAAAAAAAAAAAAAAAAGGTCCTGGTTCTCCTGTCACTGTCTCCTGTTAGGATAGCCAGTAAGTAATCTCTCTTTAGTTTATTGAGTAAATGCTTCTCAGTTTCAGCTGAGGTATTTCTTTCATTTTGTTTTGACTGGATCGAAATTTTGCATACATGTCATTTCATTGGAGCAAGGAAATGCTATTTAATCCCATTTTTGATATTTAACATAATGTCAGAGGCTTACAATAAAAATAAAAAATGGCTATCTACCGTCAACCTTTTCTCTGAATTACTTATTCCATGTTTCATCTAAGGACAATCTTGCCACAGAAATACTTTCCCTGTTACYGTTCAGAGGCTATGTAAACAAACAGTTTTTCTTTGATTTTACAGTTCATGTAGAGCAAAGCTGCAAAATTCCTGTGGAGAGGAACTGATAGGCTTGCCTCTGGAGAATAGCATGCATCTAGCAGCATCTCTCTGCCTGTTAGCCAGTTTAATTGTGTATGTTTAACTGTCTATGTTTAAGACAGCCTTCTGGGTGACTTTCCATAAATATTCCATCCTTTCCTATGCTCAGATTTGATTCTTCC
This sequence comes from Mixornis gularis, assembly GCA_003546035.1. Classification (NCBI taxonomy): domain Eukaryota; kingdom Metazoa; phylum Chordata; class Aves; order Passeriformes; family Timaliidae; genus Mixornis; species Mixornis gularis. Next base: position 2,955,853 of record QVAJ01000040.1, on the reverse strand, counting down.
TAGATAGCATCATCTGAATGGACTTACATACCAGAAGAAGATTTCATCCAAAGTTAGTAATACTCTCAGAAGTTGTCCCCAAACATCCAAGTCCTTTATAAATGGGAACAGGATTTCTTCTCTTGTAAACTGCTGCTTTATTTAGGTACAGTGTCAGAATCCATATCCTCTGAGTTGCTGCAATTTTAGCTGGATGATGATTCTTGGCATTGCATGAAAAAAAMTCTAGCTTTGCTTGGAAAATTAAGATCCCAAATATCTGATGTTTTGGAGAGAGGTCAGAATTTTCTCTTTTGTAAAATAGCCCTTGTTAGCTTGTAGCTGGAATTAAAGAAAGTGTTTATTAAAGCTCCAGACATATGGCACAGATTAGAAAACTACTAGGAGAGATCTCCAATTGGTAGGTTAATATTCTAGCATGATAGATTAATCAATGTAAACCACATAGTTCAGTTGAAACTGCTGTTCCAAATTGCCAATTTCATCTTCATCCAGCAGAGAAAATGTCAACCTTACTCTCCGCAGTAAAATCTTCTTGTTATAACAATGAAGCAACTCTAGAGTTACTGTTATTGTGAAACATCTGGTAACTACAAGATGTAGCTCCTGTGAGATAATCATATACCTGTAAAATTAGAAGAACTTAGTGAACTTTGTTGTATTTCATGTTTTGTAATACCCCTGAGTGTGGTAGGCTCATAATTCCGTAATCACTTTACCTCTGCACCAGAAATGAAATCACAGATGTTATACTTTGCTATAATGGCCACTGCTTAACATAAATAAATGATCAGAATARCAGTATTGTTCATATATAAAATATGTACACCATAATAGATGTCATGGGACTAAAAGTTGCTGGGAACACACTAAAATAGGTGCAGAAGGCCTCATTATGGACACTATTAAAAATAGATTAGGAGATAGAAAAGTAATTGTGAAATTTGTTCCTTTTCTTTTATATATATTTTTTTTTTCTGTTAGAACATTTTCTTCTTAAAACAATAATGTGATTTGGAACAACTTTGTATCTGTTGAAAGAGTCTTTTGGATCTTTTGGAAGTGGCTTTTTCTTCCACAACTTAGAAAAGAAAAAAAAAACAGAAAGTAAAAAAGACTGTGTTTTGATAACACAGCTAAAAGAAACATGGATCTCTAAATAGGTAAACCAGATTCACCTAAATAAAATTAAAAAAAAAAAAAAAGAGGAAAATAAAGGTTTTACTTTCTGTTTTTCTTAGATGCTTTCCCATTACTTTTAAAACTAACTAAAAATGAATATGGATTTTTCTGGTTTTTGACAAAACCAGATTGAAAAAAATATTCCCAAAAAGAATTACAATAGCCACTGTTGATCATTGACTGCCATGCGCCTTCTTGTCTTATCTAAAGAACTTCTAGAAAAATTACTGAGTCATGGAACATCAGGTTTTACAAACAAATGAACTGGTGCTGCAAACATATATAATAACTCACTTATTAGGAAAAAAAATAGATACTTAACACTTTATCTTAGCAATAAGAAAGTCAGAATAATTTATTTCCTAAAAAAGAAGCACGACTGTAAATTTTGGACATGATTGTAGAGGTATGACTGGCAATTCTAAGATAGACCAGAGGTATTCTTGGCAGGAAATATTAAATATTTTATGGGCAGTTTCTCCAGGGATAGTTCTGCACCATCACATACCACTTCTAGTGCATATTTGAGAAAACACAAAATGTATCAAAAGGACTTACACCTTATTCTTACAAAATGCATCATACTGCATCATATGATAACAGAATCAGATATTTTTAAGCAATGTTGACCAAAATGGCACATTCTCATGTTAAAAAACAGCTAACATGGGTCTCTTGTAATACCACCTCATTGCCTGTGCTGCTTATCTTTAATCCTGAAATTTGCAGAGACACTTCACCTCTTCTAATGCTATAATTTTGATTTTATAACATTTAACAATAATTTCATGCTTACAAAAAGATAACCTATGCTGACTCAGGCCTTTTAGTACAACGATGTTCGTTCTCTATTGTACAGCAAATCAAACATCAGCAACGGTGATTTATTTGTATTATTAAATAGAGTGGTTTATTGGCAGCCGTTGTGCATGCCAGCAAGAAGCCTGGCACCACAGCACATATGAATGGTAAATACACTTCAGAAACAAAATTAACTATGCCTCTAGAGTAGTCCTCAGTGCAGGGGATATTTCCACCAACTAAAAAGCTTTGGAGATGAAATTTCAATGCATGACTCGAGCCTTCAGGGAAAAAAAAAACCAAAACACAACAAAAAACCCCCAACAACATTCCCATTCCCACCTCCCAACCACACAAAAGCCCAAACCAAATTGACAAAGTCCTGAAAGAAAACCAAAACCACTGCAACAGTCCCCACTCCATAAACTTCCTGTGTCGGTTTGGTAAGGGTATTTCTAAAACTCATTGCATTTGTAGCTGACAGTAGTGGCACATTCAGCACACAGGAAAATGACAGGTATTATTTCTACCTCCTTTCCTTYCTTCTCTACACACCTTTGAAACAAGTGTCTATTTGTACTGATTTGAAGAGAAGGCTTTCATTAGCATCAATTTTGGAAAATCAAAACTTCCCCTGTGTCTGTAAAGCCTGTTACTGTGCAATACTGAACCCAACAGAAGAAAACTTCATAAAGTAAGAACTTTATATTTCTTATGGAAATACACTTTTTTGATTGTTTTGGTTTTTTGTTTGTCTGGAAGAGTGTGAGAATGATGTATATATGGAAGTAATGGAGATTCATCTGGTGAGCTTAATGGACAATCTGTTACTTTTTGCAATGGTACTTCTACACCATATGGCACACTCAAGTTCTGCAGTCTCTTCAGGTGGAGGGTTTTGATAGTCTCATGTATCAGAAGTGTCAGGAACTCTCAAGTGTTTGTTGATCAATGACATTGCTCTAGAATTTTTTTTATTAAGGTGTTAAAGTGTTAATGAGATATAACCTTGCTCTGCACAAGTCAGGGGTAAATAGCTTCAGAAAATGCAAAGGATGAGAATATACACTTAGCTGGGAGGCACATGGCTGCATGGTGAGGACGCATCAAAACACGGTGTCCTCTGCTTTTACTGAGTTGCTGACTCTAGGTAGAACCAATAGCGCCACAGAGAGCAAGCTCCTTTCCATCTATAYAACCACATAGATTTCCATCTGTGGGATGTGTGAAGAGATATCCCTAGACATGGAAAGTGACTGCGGGCTAGTCTGTGGGAGGTGTGACCAGGTTCATGAACTGCTCTCCTTGGTGTCTGAGGGGCAGGATGAGGTGAGAGTCTGAGGAATACATTGGAGCCATACTCTGATACCTATGACACACAGAAGCCAACTCAGTGTGGCCACTACAGAGGCAGGTCTTGAACCTGGTTTGTGCCAAGAGCAAGGCAACATCACAAGGGATAAAAGATTGTAGAATGCAGCAGTAAGAGAAACTCCTCCTTGCCCTCTAATTAACCCTCTGAGATACCTTTACAAATATGCACAAGACCCTGGGTGCAATTRTTCAAATGCATAATGAGGAACCTGAGCAAACAATCTCAGAGGATGGAGTGACCAACCCATAAAAAAAAAACCCTTCAATAAGACCAACAAGTTATGATCATTGGCAATTCCCTCTTTTTGTGGAAAGGAAGTCAAGACAACATTTTCTAACACTGGGTTGAGGTTTTTTTGTTTGTATGTGTATGATGGGGTTGGTATTGATTTTCTCATTTTTCATTTGYTCTTATTTCCTGATAGTCTTTCCTAGTATAGCTAGATATATACTTTTTATGGCTACTATGATATACAGTAACTTTAAAATAAATGTAGTTGAGCAAAAATAATGATTTAATATATTTTTCCTTTTTTAGTTTCACATAAAATCAACCAATCAAAGAACTAAGAAAACAAAAAAAAAACCCCACAACCATGTCAACTTGCAAGGCAAAGTCTTCTAGGTACATTTTACATCATAACAACTATATTAAAATGTTTCTGATTTTCCATCACTGTTATTTACTGTTTTTTTCTTTTTCTCACATACAGTTATGTATTTTATCATGACTTATTAAAAACTCTATTAAAAATAGAATAAAAAAMCCCAGCTGTTTTCCTAACTTCAGTGTATTCTACCTGAATCCATTGGCTAGTTTTTAATTCTGAGCATTTTCTAGCTAGAGCATTCATTTTTATTGTAGTGAATAATGTCTTATAACAAACATACAATAATTACATTTAAGATTTTCTGTATACTTTCTTTAACTTTGACAGTAGCTCTTGTGTAATCCTGGGCAAAATAGTTGAAATTCTTATTTCAGTTACTAGAGAGATTGCAGTGAAGACTCAAGAACCATGAATGCAGGAATATAAATGCTGATAATGCCCAAAGGTCTTGTAACTATTGTATGTTAATARGCTTCCATTTCATATTCTGACTTCATGAAGACATTAACATTCAGACTTGTGGATGACCAAATTTCAGAGCATTAAGAGGTTTATTTCAAAGGTARATTCCAAGAACAAAATCTTTTACAGGAAATACTGTGAATTTCTGGTTCACAGATTTGACAGAGCCCTGTCCAGGCTGGTGTTCATCTGCTCCAGTTTGGCCTGTTCATTCCCTCACAGACAAGAACCCAGAAGGACTAAGATCTCTGATTTGGTTACTTTAAGTGTGATACATTAAGTTTGTTGCTGATCAGCAGCCATTTCCAGGTTGACATACAATGATCAGGATTTCCTAGCCTCTTATAATRATACAGATTTCACTATCTGTAAGTTAATGGTAAAGAAAAACGAGTATTTTGTAATCAAGTAATGACCCATTACTTGCTATCTGCAGGAAAACGCCTAAGAAGGTTACACTGAAACAAAAATATGAAGGTCCAAAAGATGAGTACAAACATACTCTGGAGTGAAAAACTAAATTAATGAATTTCTAAGTAGTTTTTTATTTTTCTTTAAAATTCTTATGAACGGGGATCATGGATTCCACAGTGAATATAGATAAAAAATGAAAATAAATTTATGGTATCTATATGGAAGATTTTTAAAATTCTTTTCCTCATTTCAGCATTTTTCTATCAGAGTGACCAGATTCTCACATTCAATGAGTCTTAATTTATCCAATACTTAAAAAATGTAATTGTATGAGCAACTCCTATAACACATTAATGAAAAGAATATCTGAGTATCTTCTGCTTCTCCTGCTTGGTGTACAATACCACTCTTCAACAAAACAGAAGGTACAAGAAGGTCCTCCCAGTCCTGAATCATTATTGGCAGCATTTCCATACAGACACTACSTAAATTATAATTAAAAAGAAAGTGAGTTATGGGGAATATAATTAATAAAATGAAGGAGAATATAAGAACACCAGAGTAGAACTGGTGATATAGGGAAAAGAAGAGAAATTGAAAAATAGGAAAAAAAATCCTGGAAACAACCCAACCTCAGGTTGTACAACTTCAAGTTTTGCACATCAAGTGCTAAAGTAGGGACTGATCTGAGAAATGCTTCAATTGTTTCTATGACTCAAGTGAGGTGGTTGAATTTTTAGAATGATTTAACATAACCATTTTAAAAATTTTTCTTCGTTGCATTTCCACTTCAATAAGTGGAAACTCAAGTATTTCTAAGACTTTTATCTTATTACAAGGGATGGATATGAAAACCTGCTCTGTTTTACAGATCTGTTTTTACAGATTAGAATACAATTAGCTTGTTTTTCCCCTAGTACTTCTGTTAATTAAATATACTACACTATGAATTTTTTCTTCTCAGTTTCTTCTTGCTCTATTTCATTCACAAATGACTAAACTGAAAAATCTCAGAACTTTCTTTACTTCTGCTCATTCTCATGAAAAGTGGTCCAGAACTTCTAAATTTCCTTATATCAAAGTCTTATACTGAAATTTTAGCCATATGTTGACAATAACTTTAGTTTAAAATAGAATCTTTCACAGATTAGGACAGAGAGGTCTACAACATTTCTTGTTTTAAAGACCACAGGGAGAAACCCATATCATGTTATTGACTCCCTTTTAAGGTAGATGCTCTAGGCAGATATGAAAAATTGCTTTCAGGAAGTCCCCATATCCAGTATTTACATAGGTGTCTTAAATAAAATGTCCATAGTGAAGAATCGGGGGAATTTTTGATGTCTCACAATATCCCAAACATCTTCACAGACATGACAAATATGAAGCAAGGTTTAAGTGAATCACACACACTTCTGAAGGAATAACTGAATAGTAGCTGGGGTACATTAAAGCACCTATCAATACACATCTATCTTTGGGAATTAAAGTTAATCCAATGAATCTAGATAACTACTTCAGATCAGATGCTTAACTCTTCAGAAATTAAGAAAATGAGATTTATTATGTTATTTTGGGTGTCTGTAGTGCTGCCTTGAAATGTGAACCAAATCTAAGTTACCATTATTTAAAACAGAAATTTAAGATTTATTTCACTGATACCATTTAGGACCTTTAGAATATCTTAATTTATTTCAAGTTGCTACAGCAGTAAAATTTAGATCTCTAATAGGTTTTGCATCATCTTTTTCAGTCCCTTATAGATATGTCCCGCATCCTAGGGCATCTCAATAACATTTCACACTGATTCACATATTCCATGTTTCAGGCACTTTCCAGGCTACAAAATATATTTGATGTCCTAAGAGTATGTCATGATCTTTGTCAAACCACTTTTGAAGTAATTTTTGAGGCAACTTTAACAACCACCCTAACAGCCTTTGATGAGTCGTTTTCTGAATAGATTTCATTACAGTATTCTTTTTTTACCTCATTTTCTATGAGAAGACAGTGACCTAGTTAATTGCCTGTAGCCGAGTGATAAACATCATAATAAAGGCATATCTGTAAAGATTGTAATGATTTATTATTAGCACTACAATGTGAATTACATGCATTCTAATAAGACTCCCATTATTTACATAATATGTTTAAAGTCTTACCTTATYGGTAAGTAATATGAGTTAAAGAATGCTGAAAACTCTTATCCTACATATATACATGCTTGTTTCGGCCATTTCAGCAACTGAACTAATATAATACCTCACTGATGTGTTAGGCAGGGAAAGATGAGGCAGGCAAGGCAGTTGCCTCATGGATTCACCTGTAGCACCARARCAAGAAGAGCAGGGCARGKTCAGCCAAGGTCRGYAGAGAGTMCTGTCATCACTGGGCAGTGATGGTGAAAAGGYAGGCCAGGCCCAACAAGGTGCTAGGTCTGGTAAAGCATACCTACGGGACAGGATTCCCCGGGCCAGGAGTCAGTCTGTGGTCCTGACCTTAAGGAGTCAATGGGTAAAAGCCCTAGGTGTGCTCATGGCTCTTCTCCTAGCAGCGTGATTTAGTTGCACCATATGAGAGATGACCTTGAACACCATTAYGGAACATTATGGACAGCTGCTAGAAAGCAGCTCTGCAGAGAAGAACCAGCAGTGTGTCCTTATAGCCAAGAATGCAAATGATATCCTGGGGRGCATTAGGAAAAGYATTGCCAGCAGGACAAGGGAGGTSATTCCATCCCTTTACTCAGCCYTGTTGAGGCMACRTCTGRAGTGCTGTRTCCAGTTCTGGGCTCCTCMGGACAAGAGAGACATGGAGCTCYCAGAATGGGTCCAGTGGAGGGCAACAAAGTTGATTAAGGRTCTRGAGCATCTCTSTAATGAGGAAAGGATGAGACATTTGAGGCCTGTTCAGCCTCAAGAATAGATGACTGAGATGGAACCCCATCAATGTCTATCAGTATCTGAAARGAGGAAGTCCAGAGGATGGAGCCARGCTCTTCTTGGCAGAGCCAAGCAAAAGCACATGAGTCAATAGGCAGAAAATGATGACCAGGAAGTTCCACCTAAATATGAGGAAGAACTTCTTTATTGTGCAGGTGAACACACACTGGAACAGATTTTCCAGAGAGGTTGTGGAGTCTCCMTCACAGGAYGTAGTTGAGAACCATCTGGACACAATCCTGTGCCATGTGCTYTAGGATGACCCTGCTTGAGCAAGGAGGTTGGACCAGATGATCCACTGTGTTTCCTTCCAACCTGACCCATACTGCAATTTTGTGATCCAAACAAGATGACATCAAAGGATTTTTTGTTCTAATATGGATGCAGAAAAAYCATAATTTCATGAATTATCATATCAGAACATTTTTACTTTTAAATCTCATCCTTTTTGTCACTGATTACGTTAATGTTACGAACAAATAACATTTTTCTCTATGGTCACAATGGATGGATCAAACTAAGACACAATAGCTATGGAAGAGAGACAAAATAACAAAATACTACAGACTCCCTGTTTTTTTTTTTTTTGTGTTTTTTTTTGTTTTGTTTTGTTTTGTTTTGTTTTGTTTTTTTTTGTTTTGTTTTGTTTTGTTTTGTTTTGTTTTGTTTTGTTTTGTTTTGTTTTCTTTTCTTTTCTTTTCTTTTCTTTTCTTTTCTTTTCTTTTCTTTTCTTTTCTTTTCTTTTNTTTTGTTTTCTTTTCTTTTCTTTTCTTTTCTTTTCTTTTCTTTTCTTTTCTTTTCTTTTCTTTTCTTTTTCTTTTCTTTTCTTTATACAGGTCAGAAACCTGGCAGAGTATTCAGCAATACCTCCATATCTTGTACACAAAATAACCTTTTTTTTTCTGGAATAAGGGAATAGGAGAGAAAAGGAGAAGASATGAAAAAAGGCTTGACATGTGTATGATTTAGGAACAGTTTCAGCTTATATGTACGTTGAAGTGAAGGTCTTATATCACCAATTAATAATTACATTCAGTCTAGGCTTATACTCCATGGTGATTGACAGTTTTGGCTGCAGTTACTTGCCATCTGTTACTTTCCACTCTCAATTTTTTCCTACATTTTTATTACCCTTTGTTTCTGTCATCYATTCCAGATGTTCCTCCATCTTCATGTTTTTTTTCATTCTCYTCCAGTGTTTGAAACACTCTTTCTAAGATGGTGATCACTTAGTCTTCCCCACTTGTTTCAAATATATTACCCAAAAGTCATTTGAAATGATTCCCTATGTATAGAAAATTATGCAAGACTATTATATTTTCCACTGCATAAGCAGATAAATTGTCTTTTCCTTATGAGGAGAAGCACTGTGCTTTACTCTGGCATTGAATATTCTTTTTTTAGTTTTAGTACAGAAACATCTCTGAAATTTGGAACTTTTGTCTTCAGAGTACAGATAACCTGTTGTGGAGGATATGTTGCTGTAATTGTTGTGAGGTATGTAACCAATATAATTGCAGTGGTAGCAATAATTCTTTGATGAATGTTTAGCTTTTACTGTGTGTATGTCATGAATAATAGATTATATCTTAATRAGGTCTCAATATAACACATATTTAGATATATACATATATACCAAACTATATATGGTTTAGCTTTGTGATGGTATAAACCACAGTATTCCCAGATTAAACTCCTGTTGAACACAGATAAATATAAGTATTTATGTTTAATTTATACCCTTAGTTTCTGACAATGGCATCTCAATATTTTCACATTGGTTCCTACTTACCACCATGTCATTTGCAGAAAAACTGTGTCAGAAAATATAATACTACAGAATCCAGTTAAAATTGCAAAATTCAAGAGTTTATTCCTTCAGGATAATCAAGCACATACACAGATCAWTTTTATTCAAACGTGCCAGAAAAATGAATCTCTGTCTGCCATGAATCTTGAGCCCCTAGTAAGATATGATTATGTTTTTTCTTGTATGAGTGATCCTGSATATTTAAAGGATGTAGCAGATTAGAGAAACTCTCTTACTGAATACCAGTACAAGTGATGTCACATAAGATTTCTGTTGTAACCTGCACCACTCCTCTCATTCACAATGTCAATGTTCTTTTACTTTTTAGAAGTACCAATATTTTTCCAGGACTGTAGTCCTGCCTTAACTTAAGGGTATTTTTTTTTCACCTCTGTTCTAACATGGACTTAAGACAACTGAAATTGTGTTCCTTTCTGGAGACATTTACATTCAGGGCTACAAAGTACGGACCCTAACCTGGAACATCTGGCTATGACAGTAACACAATTTCTCAAAACATTCACAAATAAAAAGAAAAAATTCACTTGAGTGTCAAATTGTTGATAGGGTTAGGGGTTTTTGRTTGTTTTGGTTTTGGTCTTATTTTTTTTCCCTTAGGAAAACATATCAGCAAAACTACATTATAATAAAGAAGGAATTAATTGCATGACATGTAGCTGTTTGTTTTAACTGAAACAAACAAACATTCCAGCAGAACATATCTACCAATCAGCTATCATATCATAAAATCATAATATCACCRTGGTATTTATTGTTTTGTGCTTACMTTCTCTCATATTTCTAATCTTACTTCAATATTATGTAGGGCTAAAATATCCACTGACTTGGACAGAAACAATGTCAGRTTTCCACATATATTTTCTGTGGCTAAAATGCAAAACACTGTGATGAAATTCTCTGTGAGTAATGATTTATATAGCGGTTATTCTTTTGATATTGCAGAGTCCTTCAAACATCAGTGCTGGATAAGTTAAGCAGCATTCTCATTTTACCCAGACACAGAAAAAAAGATTGATATTATAAAGAAGGTGTCTAATAACAATTAACTGTACATCATTCCTAACACATTTCACAGTTTTAACCTTCAGATATGACACTTGATGCACTGTCAGATGCCACAKTGAGGAAAAGGATTCCTCACAGCAAGCCTCAGGCTACTTATTGGTAATTGGTTTCATGAACATTTACAAAGTGATGAAATAATTTTTCCTATTTATATTTCAAATGTCYATCTCAGAAACCATATTGATCTACTAGGCAGAATACAGTCATGTCAAGTGTTCCATGTATTTCTGGAAAAAATCATCATCATCATATTCTAACTACTGTCTACCAAATCTTACTTATGGGCAAAGGAGAAGCATACCTTATGTGTAACTAAATCCAAAAAAWT
>QVAJ01000040.1:2932602-2944787 GCA_003546035.1 Mixornis gularis | reverse complement strand
AAAAAAAAGGAAAAAAGAAAGGAAAAAAGAAAGCACAGAATTTCAGGTGAAATTATTTTAGGTAAGATTATTTTCTGCCCTTCCCAGTGTTATGCTCGCCTTTCCACTGCCTTGCAGGGTCACAGAATTAGTGGTTAGCTTGGTGGTAGTGGGTGTCATGAAGTCATCAGCACTTGGAGCTTTTGCCAAAAGAAAYATGATGGTTGTATTAATGGGTTTTTTGTGGTCTACATCTCAACATTACATATTAATTCATTAAGTACGGTGCCATGGGCTTTTTTCTACTTGTTCGAACTAAGTTTTGTTCATCTCCAAGTTTGCATTTTTATAACTGACCATGGATCAGTTGTTTATATCTCYACTGCCAACCATGTGCCAGCCTTATGCCTCATCCTTGCACACATGCATGGAGATATCTCTCATTGTCCTTTTTGCTGCTTCCTTTGTTTTTCAAGGCCTYTGCTGTCCTACCAGGCCTGAACTTCTCTACATTGCACCATCATGTTGGAATCATTAATCTCATTCTTCACAAAATAATTACCTGTTACTGCTGTGTACATAATACTATGGTTGTACCATGCGAAGATTAAAATTACCTTTTAGGTACTTTTTTAAAGACTTATWTTTTTTTTTCTTTTTTAATATTACAATGACAAGGACATTGATGAGGTATTCTCATAATTGTTAATTTGTCAGTCCTTTAAATGATGCTCTTCAATTTGATTATATCAGTTCTTTAGCATGTTTATTTCTGTTACTACTGTGTAAAGTTCTGTATACATGACTTATTTTGACAGTTTATTATTATTTCTTCTTTTGAGATGAAATAAAAAAGCAATATAGAAAAATCTTTTAATCAAAATAAATATCCTTTGAGGTTAGGATCAATGGACTTGTTTACAATGAGGTATCTATGTACCCTTGTATGTGGTCTGGGGAGCCTCATCATTGTGCTTTGGACTATGGTCCAATGGATTATGACTAAGATACACTAATCAATCATGTTAAGKTAGATAATGAAAATGTTTTCCCAAAAGCCTTTCTTACCTACAACTTTATCCTTCTCCCAGATTTTCATTTTATTGTATTAGGTTACTGTATTGAACAAGTAAGCATGGATTTAAGCAGTAATTGATGTAYTAAAAGTTAGGTGAAATTGAAAATAAGACACATCAATAATCCAATTTTAAATTTTTTGCAAATTAGGAGCAGAAACTATAATGTTCATGTTTTCTTGATAAAGAGGAAGCAGTGCATTAGAAGAACTTGGGATATCCTGGTGTACATATTAACTTTGTCCGCCTAATGAAGTTAATTTGCCTTATAGGTCACATTCTTTATTCTTCTTCATCTGYAAAAATAGTCGTAATTTCCACTAACATAAGAAGCTGAATATGTGGTTAATTGCATAAGCTGTTCTCACAGAAGAAATTCCCTGACTATGCTACTACTTACACACAAACAGATCTATTTGTTTACTCTCTAAATAATTAATGCACCTGTGTCTGTGTATGGTACACTTGAAAGCACTTTTATTTCTCTTTAGCAGGCAAAGTATAATTTCAAACAGAGCAGCATATTTGACATTATCGTTCAATTGTGTTTTTTATAATGTACTAATTTTTAAAGTTAAGAAACCTCACTCAAAGCTCAAGAGCTAAAAAAAATATTTTACAAGAGCTCTTTATGTAACCCACATCATCATTTAGATGCTGATTGCTTATCTACATGGATTTTCTTTCTCAGAATGTCATGAGACCCAGAAGTTTCACTACTCTACAGGTGATGATGCTGCAGGTTTTCTATTTTAATCTTATCAATAAAACAGTGTTGTAAAGATACAACAAAATACTATTTATATATTTTTCCTATTCAGATCCAAAATAAGTGTAAAAAACTGCTAMTTTTTAAAATATGTCAAATATAAATTTATGAGACTATTAATAAATTAGAAGTTTTAGGAAGCTGTAATAAAGCCACATATTTTTACATGTATATTTAATGGCCACATTTTATGCAAAAAATAATATTAATCTGTTTTAACACATAGAATTAAGCTKTTTKTTTTTYTTTTTTCTTCTGCATAGCCAATGGAGAAGAATTAGCAGTTCTATGATTTGATGCAGATCTCAAGTGGACAGAACTGTTTCTTTAAAGTCTTTCTCTTTTTCTCCATTCTCCATTCTCATACTAAATCCCAGCTTTTCTAATGCAGATGCGTTGGTATGGCCATTTTAAAGCAAAGATGGCAAGTGATGTATTAAAAGTAGTTCTGTTCCTTTTAAGGCTACTATGAAGCCCAACTGTGGCAGAGCAGCAGATGACACAACATAGACAGATGGTTAGAACATGAAGCAGTAAGTATTCTTTGGTTAAATGTTTGTGTGTTTGTTCCTACACTTTGATGAAGATATTATCRACACTAACTCCAGAAGACTTAAAACATCAAAGATATGTTTAAACTACAGTGAAAATAGACACCTCATCTGAAATGTAAAGTTACTTTAACAACAAAACTGCAATTTATCAAGTTATTCAGTAGTAGTCTGTTCTTGTCAAAAATTTACTACATCCTTTTATATAAATACTTGCAGCTGTTGGATATATCATTTATAAGCTAACTGTGAATAGGCTCAAAACACATAGCAACTTAACTCAAACTTCACAAAATCAAAAGACTTTCATAAGATAAAATAACAGACAAAAAATTCCAGAAAATAACATTGCTTTTTCTGATATGAGYCTCATGATCTTGCTGAGAAGGCTAAATCAAGCACACGTGAGGTACAGATTAAATTATAAGGAAATGTAGTTCTGCTACTAGAAAGGCTTTGGGACGSATCTATTCTGGGACATATAATTCGGAGTAAGTTGTCTCCCCTTCTAGAGTTTTAGGACTTCTAGAAATGAAATRTGCTCTAAAACCTCTGTAATCAAAACTGAAAATGCTATGATGGGGTTATACTATTTTTTATAAACCCTTTTAATCTCTAACTGTGCTATTTTTTTGCCTAAAGCTATCTTAAATTACTTTTTTTTTTTAATTGATTGGAGTAGTTGATGTCATTTTCTAAATGGCACGATCTAGGAACAAATAATGCTTTTGATTCACTGTTTTTATTCATGATAATGGGCAGAGATTAGTAAGAAAGACGGTTACTTGTATTCAGCAAAYGTCTGCTTTCATTTTTATTTCTTGCAGGAAGATAAATCCAATATTTAGACAGTTGTACTYCTCTTATGGCTTTTATTTGCTCTGGGGACCAGAAGAGGAGGTTGTAATTTCCCATTGACTATTATCTGCCATTAAGGTCCTTCTGTTTTGCAGTATTTGCAGGTAGAAATGAAATTTGTCATGTTTGTTTGGGTTTTTGTTTGGTACTTTTTACCCCTTGCAGCCTGGTATTTTGCAAAATGTTTATAAAGCTTCCTGTGTTTTGAGTCTGTTCACATGACCTGTAAAAGACAATAAAGTACTCTACAGGAAATTAAATCACAGATAATTCCATTAAAACGAGCATTGCATTTGAGAGGAAATTCTGAAAAAGTCAGACTGTCTCATGGAAACCATAATCTTGCTGTGAAAAAACCCACAAATTAGCTTTTGAAATCTAAAAGTCAAATGTGCAGATTTGATGCAGTCGCTCTAGATTTTTTGTAGTCAAGAGAAGAAGGAACTTCCACAGAACTACCTCTCATTCAAGAAATGTGAGTCTCCGGGAATATAAAGCAAAGACCTATAACTTCTATACATCTAGAATTGAGTYCACTTTTGTTTGTTTGTGGTGTTAAATTATTTTCACAACTATAAGCAGTGACTATGAAWGATGAAGTTAAGATTTCATCATCAGAACATACAATTTGAGAGCTGGAACCCAAGATAAAGCTTGTATTTTATTTCATATGGGACTTCTTCAGCAAGAGTTAAGAGGGAAACATTTTGAGGATAAAGGCATATATTTTCAGGATGACAAGGTGCATGGTTTGTTGAAACCATGATATTTCAAGTGATTTTTCCTTTCTAAATTASAAAGCCACTGATGTGCTACACAGCTTTTTAAGTTCAACAGCTTTGTTTCTTTAGCAAAGCTTGTGTATCTCCAGCAAGCAGAATCATAGTAAATCAGATCAATGTTCATGAACAGATTAGAAAAGGACMTGTAGTTTGTACTGGGATGAACACCCATGCTAGTTTCCACCAATGTTCAAGAGAATGTGCAAAAAGTCATTAAAACAGATGCCTGTATTATAGCAAGATATCATATTTTACATGCTCTAAAAAAGAGAAKGGGCTTGGGAATGTTCTTCTGAGTAGATGTAAAGATAAATATACCTACTGTCTGGAGTTTTTCCTTAAAAGATGTTGTTTTTCATAAATCACATTCTTTGTACCATGATGTGTTTGATCAAAATTAGCTGCAGTCCTGTGAGTACAAGAAAGAGATGAACAAAATGTAAAAAATTATGTGAGTGTGAAAAATCAAAAGTGCTGCACTTAAGTGGCTGAAAGTGCTTCATCAGTGTAAGCTAAAGAGATACCTTTTTTTCTTCCTTGAATATTATATTTGTAATTAAATGCTAAGGTTTCACCTGAGAGTAGAAAGTTTTGGGTTTTTTTTCTTTTTTTTTTAATTAAGAAATAGGCATACTATGGCCTCACTTGCACAAAAAACAACCCTGTAATGCAGCCCTAAATTGACTCTTTCTTAATAGAAGAAGTATTATTCCTCATAATGTCTGATATTTGCCATAAACAGAGTTCAAGAAATAACAGAGATCAAGTAATWTTGCACTGAAGTGAGATTTTGAAGCAAAACAATTGGCCAAGCAGTTCTGTGAAAACTAGTTTGTTAAAATTCAAAATGCAGCTTTTTTGCCAATTTCAGTTTAGGGACTTGCACATCTAAAAAATAACACAGTCACAGAAGACAATAATGTTTAAAGACTGGKTTAATTTTGCCTAGCTCTCACCCTACTTGGTATATTATATGTATGCTATTACAGTGACAGAGGCTGACAGGCAGCTTTTAGGAGTTTACATCTTTCCTCTCTCCTCTGTATCACTTCTCACCACCATAATTCTGCTAAGATTTCCACATTAAATAAAATTATTAATTTAATCTGGATAATTTACTATCATTTTATTTCTAGAGATAAGATTATGAACAGAAGCAGTAAAATTTAAAAATCTCTTTAACCTGGAATGTTAAAAATATCTTCTGACATTCAAAACTAAGACAGTATTTCACACCCTAAGCAGCAATTCAGTTTTCTGAATAATAAACACACCTGGGATAAGAGGTGACATTTAAGTCTGCCTAAAATTATCCTTGATGCTTAGCTGTATTTGTCTGTACACTGGAGAGGTGTATGTTATGAGGCAACTGGTACCTACTTGTCTTTAAATTTTGATTGTAATTCAGMGTTAGCCAACATTTTTATATGGGTTCAGATAGAGAACAAACAAAGACTGACTCTAGCAAATGGTTAGGATAATTAATTAAAAGAGAAAATGTTTATAAAATCTAGAAGATTTAGAGAACAAATTTAATTTTGATGTTTTATCCAGTGTTCCCTAATAGAAAAAAATAGTAGCAAAAATGTACCTGCATTTCAAGGAAATAACTATAAAATCACAGTTTGCTCACCACAATAAAAAACTATAAACTGTTAGCTTGAAATGAKGTTGTGAAATTGGGGTGTTTTAGCTAGCTAGTCAAATGAGTATGTTCATATATCCATGATTGTATGAATCACCTCTGGGAATTATGCCCACAAATGGCTCACATGAAGAAATTTATGGCATGAATGTYAGCCTCAGTCACACTGTGCTGGGATGTGGATTTCAGAACTGCAGGGTAAGGTAATAAGAGCAATCTTCTGACTGGTAGACTGTTAATATCACACATTACAGCATCTGAAATTGAGTAGAATGTGGAGGCCATGTTACTGATCTGTTCCATCATTAATTATTATTTAGTGGAAAGAAGAATTCAGATATGCCAGTAACATCTCACTTCCATTCTCTAGCATATTTTTACATAGACCTTGAATTTTGGTATTCCTTTTAATGATTAAGGTCCATTTCAACTGGAGAGTCAAAAAGCATATTCATGCCTGACAATCCACATTCTGGTAGTTAACTTTCTTTCTTAGCCCTAGGGAAATGCTTTTGCAAACTACTTAGTCTGAAACCTGCTTAAAGCCTAGATATTTGACCTCCAGAGTAAATATTCTGCAGGTAAGTAGGTTTAATGATCAAAAATCAGACAACAACAATGCTTTTACTATGATTACGTATGATATCACTGGAGCAATTCTGTTCATCAGTGACAGTAGTTCAGTTATTAGATACTGGAATATCTGTTCTCTGCAAACCAAGAAGCTACAAATGAGAGCAGTCAGCATAGATTATCTACAAAGTTTTTGAGTCAGTAGAAGAAAAGTTGTATCTTCAGTCTCATAAGTTCCTGTGTCCTGGATAACATCACCAGAAAATGTAAGGCAGCAGAATAGGTTTTGAGATAAAACCTAGATATTTGTTTTGAGTTTGTATCYTGGACTCGGTTTCTAATTGGGACTCTGTCTTAATTGGGATTAGGTTTTAAATGGCTGTGTCAAATTTCTTATGTAACTTTTTTTTTTATCTGATGTTTTCAAACCCCAACACTGTAACATAAAATGTCTTTCATCCTATAATTAAGAGAGAATGTTGAGAGTTGATTTAATTGTAGAAAAGTATTTACATCATACGTAAATTAAAAAAAAAAAACAGTAAATAATTTCAATTGAAAAAAAGRGGATTTTATTCTGTGTTGTTATAAAGTTACTTTCTATCTCCCACTAAATGGGAATAAGAGATGTGAGTGATATAAATATTTCTTTCTACATTTCCAGAATTTCAACAGTAGCATGGTAATGTTACTATTTACAAGAAAGCAATCCAATTTCCCCAAATATCTGCTTTTACACCTTGATACAATTTATTAGTTTTGGCTCTGTTTACAGTAAACTTTCTGAAAGGTGCTTCTGAGCTTCAGCTAATAGAGAGCAAAAGGTAGACTAGGTGATTAACCTTTCTCCACACCCTCTGAGTGAGGATGATTCTCTTTTCTTGCACTRTAATAGTTTTGTTGGTTACCAGTCATTACTTATGACCAAAGAATGATGTTTAGATGCCMTACGGTGATATTGTTACAGCATGGCTCTGCGTGCAAAAATCAAAATCAATGATAACAGCTTGGAGTTGCCTTTATGTGGTGTTACTGGAATTGTTTACTATTTTCCTATCTTTGTTTTACTCATTTCTTTTCTTAGAGAAACAAAATGTCTTCCTAAGACTTCTTTTTAACAAACTTAATGGAAAGGAAGCTCTATGTACCTATTCCCATACACAGTAGGTTATTAAGGGAGAAGAGGGATGCTTACCATAGTTTAGTCTAAGCAGGTGATAAGAAAACCTGCAGGAATAGGTATGTTACTGTAAGAAGCTACAATAAAAAGTTTTGATCTTGTATTAAACTCTGTGATTGCATTTGTGTCTTCTTTCTAAGTGGTTCCTTGTCTTAGTGAACTGTCTTGCACTAGTTTACTGACCAAAGACAAAGTATCAGAAATAAGTTACAACAGCAGTATGACACACTGGATCTTAAAGTCATACAAGTTTAGAATAAATAGCTTTCCCAGAGCTCAGCATTTTTTACAACAACAGTGTGCATGAATTTATACAGATGGAACCATTGGTTTCCACATTATTCTATTAAAATAAAAAYCCCTACTTCGATGAAGCGGTTGCTGCCATCAAGTATTAATGCACATGGATAAGATCCCACTGACCCTTCTCTTTTCCAGGCTGAGCTGTTCCACCTCATCTGCATCCCCTCATATAAAAGATACTCCAGACACTTTACCATCTTCAGATGCTGGACTTGCTCTCTACTATGTCCATGTCTCTGTTGTACTGTGGAACCTAAAACTGGATCATCTCCCTCCTGTCAACATTCCTACTGATGCAGCCAGTGAGACTGTTGCTCTTGGCAGTGTGGGCATGTTGCTGGATCCTGGTGAGCTTGCTATCCAACAGGACCATTGTGTCCCCTCTGCACAGCTAATTTCCAGCCAGCTAGCTCCAGGGTGAACTTACTACAGGAGTTGGTCTATCCCTTCATGAGGTTCCTATCCACCCAATTCTCTGCTTTGTTGAGGTTTGTCTGCAGGGGGCATATCCATCTGTTGTATCAACTACTCCTCCCACATTTGTATAATCTCTGAACTTTCTGAGGATGGTCTCTTCATACATTTTTGAGCCCTGGAGTGTACCACTGGTGATTGGGCTCCAGCTGGGAATTGCACCCAACTTTTGAGTTCACATCACTACCTGTTTATATAATCCAACTCATTTATCTAACTCAACCCATCTCAGTTATTAACCTTTTTGACAGTTACCATAGGATTCCTAATAAATATAATAAACTGTTTGGGCATCCAAAGAAGTTATCTATAAAGACATAATATGAATGAATCTGATATTATTATGGAGTAAATATCTGATAACTTAAAAGGAAATTCAGGGGAGTAAAATAACTTTAGAGTTAGAAGAAGCCTTTCTGAATTACAGAAAAGAATTTTAGGAAAAAAAATGTTTAAAACAAGTAGAAAATGATAGTCAGTAGTAAATTACAGTGGTAAAAGATCAGAATTATATAATTGATAAAATGGAAATATCAAGTACAAGGGACATAARGCCCAAAAATTTATTGGGCACTGTTAGATTAGCAAAATATGATACTGATTTTTTTTTCTTATATAGTCACATCTATCTTCTTTTAAGAAACATTTTTTTTTCCAGGAGTTCCAAGAAAAGTGCYACTGTGCTCAGTAAATTATACTTGCATAGTAGATTTGTCACTAATTATCCTATAAATACAGAGAGAAATTCTTAACTGAATACCCAGGGTGTGATTTTGTACATATTTTTTCTTCTCTCAGCCAGAAAAGTCCTTAAACTGAACTSAAAGCTGAGAGAAATTTGACAATAGCTCATGCATATTTGGGATTAACCTAAAAAAACAGAATAAAAATAAATTTGAAGAGACAGACATCACTAAACCTGAGCAGCAGGGGAATGAGGTAGTTTTTTAGGTGTATATTCTAAAGAAATGTGAGAAATATGATGGGATTAATATAATGACTTCATTTCACTTCAAACAACACAATTGCTGCCAATGACTTTATTGGCCAATGATAGGGAAAGAGAAGCTGTGGTATGATGGTACCAAGGTTGAAACACAGCTCCGAGTCATAAAGTTTAAAGTATCACAGGATCACAGAATAATCTGAGTTAGAAGGGACTCGTCATTTTAAAATCTTGTCAATATATGAATTATCAATGAGCTGAATAACTCTCCAGACCCCTCTAGCTATATTGACCAGGTGTCCACTGATCACGCTGACAGCTTARAATTTCAAGGGTTTTACTCCACATGCGCTTCATGCACAAAAATACAATAAAGTAAATATGTGTTAGCTGAGATGAGGACTTAAATGGCCAGTAGGAGAATGGCTGAAAGAGCTTTGAGACAACTGTGGTGTCAACAGCTGGGTAGCACRGTTAAAAAAAAGCAAAAAAACCCAGAAGTTTTCCTGATTTTTGTGACATCAATCATTTTCTTGATTCCCAAGAGTTGTTTTATTTGTTTTATTTAAAGAAGTGTTTTGTTTTGTTTTTTTTTTCTGATAGATGCATGAAGAGTCTGCAAATGCAGATCTGCCTTCAGCAGTTGAACAGTTTTTTGAGCCATACAGCATCAGGCTGATGAGAACTGACAGTACTTACACCCAGGTGTCACTGTCTAGCATGCCTCTTGACAAAAAAATATGGCTTGACAGATCTTATCTTTCTGTTTCACCTCTCCGTGTAGTGTTCCTTCACTTAACAGGAAATGTTAAAGGACTATTTCTTTTAGTATGCAAAAAAGTTCAYGTTCATGAAATCCTCCTGTGTGCCCACAGATCCTCATGATTTCTACACATAGTCTCATTTGTTGTCTGCAGATACTTCTTTCCTTCTGTAACTTTCTCTATGAGGCTCTTCACTATACTACAGCTTTGAAAATTTTTGGGACTTCTTTTTTTTGTCTAATACAATTTCTACATGATGGAATGAAGGGTTCAGAAACAGCTGATTAACTGATAAATCTGGAAAATTAAGATCTTAATATATGACTGAAAAACTTCTAATAACTTCACTGTCAATAAATATAAAGCAGAAGCCTACCAAAAATTTTATTTTTAATAGGAGCCAGAAATCGCATGTAAARCTTGAATAGTTCATAAGTATGTTTTGCTTTGTTTTTTAATTTCAGATTCATGAATTCATACTGTATGTGCTGTATGACAAACAATTGATAAACAGCAACAAATATTGGATAAGAGGCCCCTGATATTATACAAAGTAACTCATTCTGCTGCTTCTGGTGAACAAATTAGGAACCTAAAAAATTACAAAAGAAGTACTTTTATATATTGGCCATGAAGTGCACAGCAGTAAAACAGCATAGTTTTGTACAATGCAGAAGAGAAGGAAATAGTTTAATAGAAGAATGGTTCCCGGGGTGGAGCATGAATTTAATGTTTGGGTGACCAGCCTTTAAATCTGTACTCTCTTTATTTAATACATTGCATAAAGTTGTCCTGAAGAATATACTAAACTGGGAAAAAAAATWAAAAAAGGAAAAATTGTGTTGTACTGATATGAAATCAGTAAGAAAATCTACAGTTGAACATGTGGAGGTGATGTACAGCCATCAAGGGAAGCATGAGACAGCACTTACATAAAAATACTACAAAGTAATCCTGTTAATGCCTGAGGTCCTTCTATTCTCTGAGCATACAGAGCATAATAAAAAGAGCAACATACCCTATGTGCACTTCAGACACTAAAGGAGCATGAGATCCAGGTTGTGGTCAGTCAGTGGAGAAGGRCAGAAATGGGCTGCATTCATGCGATTGATGACAATAATGCGACAAGAACCAGCGGAGAGGTAGAAAGACCTGAACTGTCAGTGACAATAACTATGCAGAGCTGAAATTCCTAAATATTTTGTGACATGTTAACAGCAACAGAACAAAGTATAGCAGACAAGTACACACTATCAGAGACCATCAGARACCTAATAGTTGAGACAGTAATAGAATGGCTCAGGGATGCACATTTTGATCACAGCAAATGTAGCCAAAGCAGAGATCCGTGACACCTTGAGCCACAGCGGTCAGTGACAATCCCGTGGCATCAATTTCATGCTGCCCAGTACTCACACCTCCTTTACAAAATAAATGATATAAATTTTAAACATTAAGTACTGTATGTGCAGTGATGACAGGATGGCATAAAAAAGATGGAGGCAGATATGACAGTAGGTCAAGACACATAAAATAAACATAAATTGTGATTAAAATAGGGAATACCATGAATATCAACAAAAACTAGAACAAGTTACCCAGGGAATTTGTTCTATGTCTGCCCTTGAAAGTAATCAAGACTTAACTGGACAAAGTCTTGGGTAACCTTAGCCAATTGGATCTATTTTGAGCAGGATTTGAAGGAAATATTCTCTGGATATCCCCCTCCCCCCCAATTTTTTTTCTATGGTTCTAATATGAAATATTCTAGATTTCTGTGTGGTAGTGCTCTTGTGGCTGTGATGATCAAAGCRGTTACTAAAACAAGCTTTGTAGAAACACATAACATCTCTTGGCAAAAGGGGGAAGTATACAAGCTTTGGAGAATGCAGAATTTCTTAAATTTGGGGTTAATACACATTTTGGATGATTCGTAAGTATTTTATCTGGTTTTAGTGATTAGGTATTCACACCGCCTGTCCATAACTCTTYATCGCCCAATGGTACATCACCAAGGTGATAAATTAACCAGGTTCCAGCATTCATGGAAGTGAAATATTTTCTTGGCACAACTTCAGTGTTTTTCGTCTCAGGTCTGGTTCTTCATGCTAGAAAATGTTTGTAAAAATGAATGCATTATATATTTGGTTCAGAATTTACATACCAAATCCTTTTGGCTTTACCAGTGTTGTCTCTTTCTGTCCTTGTCCCTCCATTTTATCTCAAAAAATCAGGAGTTGCCTGTAGAAGATAAAATACTATATATATATATATACCAAAAAAAA
>QVAJ01000040.1:2906941-2925002 GCA_003546035.1 Mixornis gularis | reverse complement strand
GGGAAAGTGAACACCTGGGGAGAGGAGGAGGAGTGTTTTGAAAGTTTTATTTTGATCCTCATCTTCTTCTTTTAGTGTGTGTTAATAAATCTATCTTTGTAACCCTTAAGTTGGGYCTGTTTTGCTTCTCTYCTGATCCTATCTCACAGCAGAAAAGACACTTAAACCACTACACTACATTTGGCAAACAATTTTGGTGAAGGTGAAACCACTACACAAGGTCTTTCCTCTGAGTGTGTTAATGTGCAATCTGGTGATCTTTCTCTTTATATCTGCAGTTTCACAATATAAATTTTTTATCCTGGTCGAAGTGAAAATATTCAAGTGTGKTAACAAAATTGCAAAAATGGAACTGATAATCAGCTTCTGTAACATATTCAGGAGCAAATTTGGAGCAAATCTTGACTTAATCCCTAAATATGACTTGACTTAATCTCTTACGTATTTCTACAATTTTGAGCTGAATGACTTGCATGAACATCATGCAAGGTATAATTGTATTAGAGGGTATAATAGCTGTATTATATATGTATTACATAATAACTGTATCTACTACTGTTAAATTTTATAATCAGGGAAACACTTGGGGATGATAAATTCCAATCTGTAAAATTCTGAAAAAAGATATGGCCAATATTAACACAGAGAGGAAACAGTAGAGAAGACCCATGAAAGTTGTTTGGTCGTGTTTAGTCCCTGAAAATTCTGGTTAATAAATATGAAAAAAAAATATAAACCTATTTTACAAAACTGAATGATATAAAATGATGTAATAAGAAAAATAATATGTAACAGATGAGTCTGCTTCTGGTGGTCATTTAAAGTGAAGTGCAAAAATATAAGAAACATTTCATGAATCATGAGTTCAGTAGAGAAGGCTACGGTCTCTTTAATGTGCTATTAGGGCAAGTTACTGATAAAGGAACTAGGCAATTTCCAGGACCATTGACTTATTCACCAGAAYATTGGGTACTTCAAGTTAAAAGTGATCTCTGGAAGTCTCTAGCTCAACCTCTGCTTTAAGCAAATTCAGCTGTAAAGTCACACTAATTGCTAGGGCTTCATCTATCTGGGTCTTGGAGACCTCTGAGGATAGAAGCAGTATATATCCCAGAACACCGGCCAAGGGGTAATGTTTCYTAAGAGATGATGAAATCATGCAGGGCAATCTGCATGAGGCTAAAGAAAGTTGTAAAAAATGTGCGTATCTGAAGACATTCAATGCTAGTGTTGCAAAGATWCATCACGGCCACTGAAGTAGGGATTTAGAGTAGACATGAAGACAAATGTATAACTTTTTTCTTAGATACAGGAACTAATTTTACAATTAYGGAAGCAAATCCAATGCACCTAGAGAAATGCTAAGAAGCAACAGATATTTGAAAGTGTCTTTTAATCAACATTAAGGAAATTATTATTCAGAAAAAAAATYGAACTCCCAAAACTTGACATTTAATTTCAAGAGAAAGTAATGTCCRGTATTACTATAATGTATTTTGGCAACATTTATAGCTACTTTTTTATTAAAAACAAAGGAAATGTAAGGATTACCTTTCAAGTTCAGAAATGCAATCTGGAAGGATTACCTTTCAAATTGCATTTCTGAACTTAARATATAAATACTAAATAGCTGAAGTTACACATATGATAACTTGAAAAATGAGCAAATATTGCTAAACAGAAATTATACATGAAAATTCATGCAATGATTTTTATCTATCAACAGGAAAAAACTTAAAAAGTGAGAAACTTTGAATACAGGCCAAGCATACCTAATAATGATACTGGAAAGTAGTTGATTTTGTAAATCTGTTAAAATGACAGTAATACCATGTGTCAAATACTGATTAAAGACTAGATGCAACCAAGTATGTCAATTACTATTTGGGACTTAGGTGGAACTGAGGTTTCTCAGAAAAATGCAGTTGAAGACTCCCACTTCGTTACTAGACATGGAGAAAACTGACCTCAGGGACGTGGTTCTTAACCACAGACATCTCATACCGTTTGATAGCCTAGAAACTGTTGCATAGAGCCAGAAAGGCAGCACCCAGCATTCATATGAAACTGGCACTTCTACGCAGCAGTACAGCATCCCACACTAAAGTATCTAATACCATTTGAAATGCCATTCACTTGCTACTTCAAAAGCGTGATCACTTTCTGAGGTCCCTTATTAAATATGCAGGCCCTCTGAACATGTCTCAGAAACTGTGGGCTACATCTCATACTGTAGTGCTTAGTACCTATGTATGGTCAGCTATATAGAACCCTGAGGAATCCAGAGACCTATTTGTCTGAACAAAGGCCTGCATCTTTCTTAGAGATGGATGATAAACTCTGACTCTAATGCCTGGCCTCCTATATGAAATCCCTGATCGTTGTTGGTTTTACAAAGAATGATCCAATCTAGGGTGCTTAGCAATCAATTATACTTAGGATTCAAAACCATCCTCTGTATTTAGGATTCAAAAAATCTTCAGGGTTTCTTTCAGGGATTTTTTTTTTTTTTCTTCTAATCCGGACATCAGGCATCTCTCAAATGTCAATCATAGTTATTTAATATAACAACTTAAATATTTGATTAAAGAACTGGCTAAGTAAGAGATGCTGTCTACTCCTCTTGGTGCAGATGTGCCTCTGTGTGAACCATGAATGCGCTAAACTTRAAAAGGATAATTACCGAATCCTTAATGATCAAAGAATTCACACTGATGTAAAGAGTTGATTCATATTTCAGGATTCATAAGTGTTTTTTGTTAGTTTGGAGTTTTTCTAATCAATTGACTACTTAAGGCAGTATAAAAATAATGCTAGAAATAGCAGACAGAAATGCTTTCTAAAATTAAGAAAAGGTTGAGCCTTGGRACTTCAATCTAAATCTTATTTAATGATTTCTGTTTTAACAGAATATTCAGWGTACTGATTTCTACTAGGTTCAAACCTTAAATAGATTTTGTATGAGAAACAATAAACCACTGAGAAAAAATAAATTTACCTAATTAAGTATTGCTGAATATAAGGTTATTTCTGGCACTCATTTGCTACTGAACATTTCTTAGCACGAATTTCCCAGCTGCTACCTTTGTGTTGTTTCTCCACCAGTAAGATAGAGAATAGATTCTGCTTATCAAATGTGGTAGCAAGGTTTCCATTAACTAGATTATGTATGCCAAAGATGTAGACTGCATATTCTTACCCCTTTTAGAAGTTATCTGTGGCAAAAACCTCAAGGTTTTATGTGTATGACATACCATAAAATAAATTAAAACTGCTGCACAGTTTCTAGAACAACACAACCAAATGAATGCAATTTGCATRATCATTGAAAAAATCATTAAAGCTATGGGTTAATTAATAGAAAAGCAAAGAGAAAATTAAAAGTAGTGGGCACAGAAAGAGAAGATAAAAAATATAATGCAATGACACATAGTAAATAGAACTCATGATACTGAATACGCATTTAAAGGACTCAGAACTTTGCATCCCACGAATAGCCAGTCAAGAAATCTGTAGTGAGTGCCTGAGTATATCTTTACCTTTGGAATGACAAGGAAATAATTAGTAAAATTAAACTGTACAGTATTTTAAAATTCAGAGATCAAAATCAGTGAAATATTGTACCCTAGTGAATAAAAAGGCAAATATCTTATGATATTTTCACACAAGAAATTCACAATGTGTTGAATAATTGAGATATGAAAGAATATCTTTATTTAACACTAAAATTCATTTTCTTCAATTTCTTCTGAAATATCTTCCTTAAAATTTAGGACTGCATTTAATTTGGTGAGTATTTATAAAACACAGGAAATTATAGGAACATATAGACCTAATCTGGAAATTGCTCTTATTTTTATTTGTGTCTGGTATGAAGATGAGTCCAGTGTCAGCACTTAACAAATCATGTTGATTACTTTCGYGGGAAGTGCTGTGAGATTTTTAATGACTGTGGCTGATTAGAGCCTGAAATGACAGATCATGAAAAGAGCAGAGTCTTTAAATTAGGCAGTTAGCATTTTGAGTCAGGGAAAAAAAAGACAGAGAAAAACATGCCCATATTTTACTGAATCTAACTTAGCTCAGCTATGAAGTGAATGTTTCAGAAGAATAGGAATCTGCTATATGGTTCTGGTACCTTTTCCTACAATAAACAGTAAGCTATTTTTCACATATATTGCCATATATTGTCTTCTAAAACTAACAGAAGATGAACTTGTATATCCCATTTTATGATTTGCTTGTAGTGCTCAAATATCACAAGGGGGAAAAAGGACACTGATTTCATACAATAAATGTGGTTTGTATTTTTTAGTGTCATTRTTTTTTGGTTAAGTATGCATACCACACATGTATAGCCAACACTACATAACATGCTACACCAAAAACCGTATTTATGATTAAAAAAAAAAAAAATGGAAGCAAATAGTAATTTTGTCAAAAGAGAACCTCCATATCTGGTTAACTCACCCATATCTTTCTCGGTATATGTTTAATTCCTTAAAGATTACTAAATACTTTTGAGTAGTGAGTACACACATTATAAATTATATTATTGGATGGGAATCCTGCCTACACTATTTCTTTGATCTTAGTTGTCAATATAACTACTTGTAAAGCAACCACTAGGAATATTTAGAAAGTACTTAAAATGACAAAAAAAAAAAAAAAAAAAAAAAAAAAAAAAAAAAAAAAAGAGACTTTCTGTTAAAATACTCTAAAACAAAATGAACAAATAAACAAAACTAAACCCCCAAAATATCAAAAGGTTTGAAAACAGATGTTCCTTAGAGAAGTTACAAAGATTGGCCAATTCTCAGAGTGGGTAAATAGGAAAATTGAGATCAATCTTGGGAAAAAACTAAAAATATGCCCCCTTTATTTTAATTCCTTTGGTATTGAGGTACTGCATCTACTTGATGTGGCTCTGCTGCCACTGCCAGGCTGACTGTCTCTGTCCTAAGGACCTATGATACTTTGATGACTACCCTGACAAGGGAATGCAGTTACCAGGGTGTGCTCAGACTGTGCCTACCACTCAAGACAGAATGAATGCTATCAACATTACCATCCTGCAAAATCAAGAGAGTGAACATCTAAAAAAATACAGTTTTTGACACAATACTTCCCTTTTGGAAAGATACTTGACTGAAACCTTGGAAGAAGTACCACACAGGAAAATATGCTTCAAACACAGCATTTTTCCTGCTGCTTCATATGGTCTGCTTGGTGATCCAGGACTTAGTGTGTTGCCTATGTCAATACTTGCCTAATAAGGAGTTTACTTGTAGTGTATGTCCARGTTTCCTTTCGGAAATCCATTTTTATAGCCAAACAACATAACAGTGCTTTGAACACACCCACCGTTCTCAGAATAACCTATTATCGGTTGGTACTAGAAATGCTAAGACAGTTTTTTTTCTGTGGAACCTAAACTGACCTTTACCTATTTTCATCTGCAGCAGTATCCCTTRTGGGTCACTATCAGTTGTAGAACTACTTTTTATAACAAATCTAACAATTTTTCTAAAAGACGCTCAATTCCTCTCCTTACGGAATTCCATTGTTTGGAGCTTGATAAAGGAGTATCCTGTTGAGAAAGATATATTCAACAAATGTCAGAGAGGTTTGTCCCTGGTGGATGTTTGAATCTCATAATTAAAGGAAAATCATATGGCAACTGGATTGTTCTTTTCCTTTTATGGTAAAACATTTGTTCTCCTGCGTGACTTATGGCTAACATGCCGGTAATGGATCTGAGGATGAAATAGTCATTTACATGTACACTAGCAATACTTACACTTTTATAGCAAAATATGCGACAGGTGCAGAGTACATACCTGGCATCATAAAGGCTTGCYATCTGTTGGTATAGATTTTGGAATRCACTGCTATTTTCACCAAGTAATTTAAATAAAAGATATGAAAAAAGAATACTTTTATTAGCTACAATAGAATTCTTACTTTTTTTTTCCTTTAAAATTTATCATCACTTACCATTTTACTTCTATAAATACAGCATGTATTTTACATCTACAGTGATTTTATCTTAAGTACCCAATAACTCTTATAAGACCGGTGGATGTAGAGAAATATATATCTTATGATATATTACTATTCCTTAAGACTCCAAAGCAAACTAACCTGAGAAACAATAATGCATCAAGAAATATTCATGCAGCAAAATTCRTAACAGAAAAACTCCTGTGACCTTAGTTTCATGTTGACTCTTTTAGCTTTGAATGTTGAAAATGTTGAGAAAAATGGCTTCTGTGAGATCAGTGGAGTGACCGTTGGCTACTCAGGATAAGAATGGTAAACATTCAGAAAGATTAGGAACAACAAACAAAAAATTCTCTCAACTTTAACATAATCGGCTTTTGCTAAATATTCATTGCATGTTCAGTGCACATGGTCCAGAGTGGGGAGCTTTCTTCTGGGAAACATCAATGCACACAGCCTTTCATCACCCTTCTAGACCTACCTCTTACCATCCCAAGGCCTGCTAAGAGAAGAGAGTCCTGGAGACTTGTTAAGAGTATGCCATCACTCTCTCACAATCTCCCTATCTTCTTAGAGAAGAAAGGTGTAAACCTAGATTATTAACCTTTTTAAGATGCAGCCCTTCTGTCTGTCTTGCCTTCTGGAGGCTTCTTTCTTTTAACTATGTATAAATTGCCTGAATGATCAGTAAGACCGAGGACCTGCAAATAASAACTTTATTTTTGACAGCTTCAGGACACCCTCATGAGAATCATGGATACTGCCTCTGTAAAATGAAATTGAATGTGTTTTCAAGTGGATTGGTGATTGAAGATTGGAAACTTTATTAATTTTCAGCATACTCCTGGATATTTTTCCCATCTATTGATATTCTCCGGGATTCTTCTAAGCAGTTTACTGAATAACAGTTCCAGGAACCTTCTCGACAGGCATATGTACAAGTTATATTACATATGGCTCCAACCATTTTTCAGTTTCAATGATATCATGGTGGAAGACTCACATAGCTGGATATCTACTATGGATAGATACAGGGCATTTTAGGAAAGACAGGACAGGAAGGCAAGAAGGGAGAGAATGTGAGACTGTAGCAGCAATAAATGGAGCTCTACTTAGGAATAGGTGATGGATTAGCTGGCTTGGAATTAGKGTCAGTTGGAATTAGTGAGCAGACCAAGGTGGAAAATATTGTGGTGGATGTCTGCTATAGACCACATGATGACAAAGAAGTAGATGAGGCCTTTTGCAAAGAGTTGGAATAAATCCCACATTCACAGTATTGGTTCTCACGGTGGACTTTATGGCAGTACCTGCTGGATGGATAGCACAGCAGGGCACAAGTAATTCAAGACAACTTCCCAAAAGDGGTGACTGAGGACCAATGAGTACAAGTGTTCTGCTGGACTGATAAACAAGGAAGGACTGGCCAGATCTGATGTTGAGTCCATAATTCAAATATCTAGTAAATAATATACACATATCGTTTATAACTGTTAAGCGTGTGCCTGAACACCCATCCATTTAAGATTTTTTAAATTTAAAAATGTAACCTAGAGCTGTACTAATAAAACTAATCTTTTGATACTATGGACACTGAATTTAGAAGAATGCTTTATGATTTTAGATACTAGTTAAAAATAATTCCTCAAAATAAATCTCTAAAAAAATTTAGTTCAATTCTACCTGAAACTAAAATAAAATTCTCCAAATGACTTCCTCAAAAACATCTGAGCAGAAAGGTATAAAACYGAGGTATATGAGTATGTTGCTAGCATATTTAGCAGTGATTTCAGAGTTGGCTCTTAAATTCAGCCTTGTTCTTCTTACAGAAATTTAAAACTGAATCTTCTACTAAGTGTTCTAATCATGAAGGTACACCATATTCTAAGACTGACTATCATTGATACTGTCTTTATTGCTCAAGTTCATGAAAATAAATAAATTATTAATCAAGGCCTGGGCTCCTTACTGTTCCCWGTATAGTTAAATAACACAGCAACCCAGACCATTATCTTTTATCAAGTAGCACACACTGGACACATAAAGTTACAGTACACCTGACCTAAAGTGTTTTCCAGAATGTATATGACGCCTTAATATATTACTGAGACACAGAGGATGAGGTTAGAAGGCACTTTGGAATCTACTGAGTTCAGCTCCCACGGTCAGAGAAAGGTCAGCTTGAACGAGTTGCTAAAGGATGTGACAGGTCAGACAAGGCTGGAGACTCCACAACCTTGGGCAATCTGCTCCGGTGTTTGACTACTGCTCAGGTTAAAAAGATTTTTCTTATGTTTAAATGGAATTTCATGTCTTTCATTTGGTATTCATTGCCTCTTTTCCTATCACTGGGCATCACTGAATACCTCAAAAGAATCTGTCTCCATCTTCTTTATTTTCCCTCATCCCCTCAGGTGATGAGACATTGGAACAATGCCCAGAGAAGTTGGGGATCCCTTATGATGGGACAAGATCAGGTTGGACAGGGCCTTAAGCAACTTGATCTAGTGAAAGATGTCCCTGATGTTGGCAAAGGAGTTGGCCTAGATGATTTTTAAGCTCTTTTCCTACCCAAACCATTTAATGATTCTATGATGGGTGTCAGAGGTGATGGATTAGATGATCTCTAGAGGTCCCTTCCAACTCAAGCCATTCAATGATTCTATGATTTATGAACAGTCATTAGATTCTTTGTGTTCGAATTGCAGTAACCAGATAAGATTTKCTGTAAATGGAGCATCCAAACCTACAATGTTCTTTGGTAAAAGGAAAGAAAGTAGGAGAAATTGTCAACATTTGACTGTAAGCCTGAATTGACAACAAGATGACAAAAGACAGACAACCATTGTTAGAGAAGAATTTAACACTGATCAATATCACCAGTTAAGTCTTATTCAGCTTGAAAAAAGTGAAAACATGAATAACAAATGATCCCGATGAACATGCAGTAAAGCTGTATTTTACAAAACCATTTCTTAGAGAAAAGATTTTTCCCAGTTAAATATTTRCTGACCCCAACTGACATTTAAAGCTAATTTGGCAAATAAAATTAGGAAATAAATATTTTAACATTAACTATAGAAACCTTATAGTTTTCTATAAGCATATAGTCTGGCACACTGTGGAATAATGATTCACTTAGTATGACGACAACTCTTTAAGTAGCCTTTTAGGATATCTTCCTCTTCCTTGACTATCAGTCTCATCACAGATACCAAATACTAATATACATATATAACCTATAAAAATATATCTGGCAGCCCTTCCACTTAATGTGCTTAGAAAAGCAAATTATGGTTAACAGTGATAAAAAAAAAGGTATTCATATATAAAAATATGTCTTTGGGAGACATATATACCAGAAAGAATTTTCTATCATTCTGCTGTAGTAATGTAATGTTAACTTTCAGTTATTTCATTGCCACGTGGTATGTGATAACGAAATTTCAAGGGCAGTCAAATGTAAGAAAGTGAGCTTTCCAACTGTTCATTCAAAATTAGGATATAAAGTAAATAAGGATTCTATAAAAAAATCTTACAAACTTAACATCCATCTTTTATGTGAGAGTTAATTGGTCAGAATACTCATTTGAATGAGAGAGACACAAATCTCATAAAAATTATAGTTTCTTCTTCCTCCTTCCCCCTTTTCTTCTCTTTCACATGCATTCTTCTTATTGCAATTGAGATGTACATAGTCCATGGAATTTAGCATAAAGGACTGGTTGATTTTTTTCATCAATGATCTTGGGTTTTTTGCTTTCTGARTACTAAAAACTTGTAAGCTTGTATACTATAGTAAAAAGAAGTCAGCTTTGTATGTGTGTAACAATTCAGCATTTGAGGAATAGTCTGTTTGCCTTGATTCAGAACTGGCGGGGGGTTGGTTGTTTTTTTTTTTCTGAGGCTGTACTGTAAGGCTGGAGGCAGTGTKAGTATCTATTGTGAAACTCAACAACTTCAGCTGTGCACCAGTAGGAAAGAAGCAGAATGTTGTAAGAAAACACATTCAAACAAACCTCAACAAACCCAAGACTGATGTGAGGAAGGAAGACCCCCTAAACTGTGAACATCATACKCTTGACAAATGTGCTGATGACTTGCTGTAACTCTAACCCTGATTCTCAAGGAAAGCTGCTGACTCCTGGAAACAGAAGAATGTTGAAAGGCGAGCTTAATTCTAGAGAAAAATATATAGCTATTAGAAAGTTCTCTTGTCTAACAATTTTTAAAATATTATGCATGAACCATTTCTGTTTGAATTTGAACAAGGAGTAGGAGCTCTTAGTACAAATACTCTGCCACTASGAGGTGAATG
Source organism: Mixornis gularis (assembly GCA_003546035.1). Lineage (NCBI taxonomy): Eukaryota > Metazoa > Chordata > Aves > Passeriformes > Timaliidae > Mixornis > Mixornis gularis. The sequence goes on along the minus strand of QVAJ01000040.1, from coordinate 2,914,681 downwards.
TTCTGTTACAAATTGACTTTTAAAACTTTGACTAGACTAATATTTTGTCTTCATAAATACAGGATGTCTCTTTTTTACCAGAATAAGACTTTTGGCTATGACACTGAATGAGTGTGAAGAGTGGAGGTTAATCCTTAATCATAAACATGGGAATTCTGTCATATTTGTATGACAAAGAATGACAAGGTCTGTGGTCACGCTGAAATCTGATAGTGTTGGGTCATGTGGCAACACATTAAAATGGTAACAACAGAACCATTTACTTTCTTCAAAGTATTTCTACTCTTTCTACAACATTATATCAAAAGAAAAATATTAATTGTTCTTTCCCCTCTAATTACTCTCTGCTTAATTAATGTATTTTCACCACAGACAGTGTGTCTACCTTTTATACTGGTATTTCTTGTTGCATGTCTTGACACCAGTGCCAAAGAAACTTTACAAGATTTTTGTGTGGGATTTATATTTTTTTAGGCTGGTTGGAGTACAGTGTAGGAGGAAGACAATGTGCTCCAGATCTGATCTTCATAAAGTGAGTGACCTATGGTCAGGCACCAAAGGCATACTTAAGAATTCACCTCCTGAACACAAAATCTCATGCAGACATGGAGAAACTCATATCAATCTTCTGCTTTCTAATTGTGTTAGGAATACAATACAGGAAGGTGCAAGACACACAGATTTTTGGAATGTTCTGAAGACAGTTCTTTGCTGGTGCCGGAGAGGCTAAGGGAGGCACTCTGATGCATCCACTGCTGACAGATAAGAAAGAGTGGTGGTGGATGAAAAGGCTGATAGAAACTTTGCTGTACCTGTGATATAACACAATTTAGTGAGGGAAATGAGGAAAACAAACAGAAGCATAAAAAATTGTTTCTAGTAAATGCAGATTTCAGCTTGCTCAGGGAACTGCTAGGCTGGACCTTGTGGCATCTTGCCCTGCAGGGGCCCAAAAGACCTGGATGATCTTTCAGAACAACCTCATTAAAACACTACAGCACTCTGTCCAATATGCATAAAATTAAGCAGGCATAACTAGAAGCCACCCTGACTAAATTAAATGCCAAAAGAAAGCATATGGAAGATAAAAGCAGAGAAAAGATACCCAAGAGGAACATACAGAAAATGCCATGTAATGCAGGGATGGAATTCAGAATTACAAAGATCAGCTGAATTTCCAAGTAGTGAGTGATGTCAAAGGCAACAAGAAACACTTCTATAAATATATMGTAGCAAAAAAAGAAGATCAGGGAATTGTCAGGCAACCAGCTGATGAAGAACTTGGAGAACTCAYTGAGGCAATCAATGTCGTCTTTAACTAAGTGTTTACTGGCAAAGTCTGCCAACAGGTCTCAGACGTCTATGCTAGATGAGAGAATTCAGACAGAAATCCTACTAACTACAAAAAGGTTAGATAGGAACCATTTTGACAAACAGGATATACACAGCTCAATGGTGTCAGGTGGGATACAGCTGAGGGTGCTATTGCATCCAAATTTAACAGCCAGTCTAAAGCCTAAAGCCAAATCTGCTTCTGGTATACATCATTGTTCAACTCCAGCCATCAACTAAGACCCGCACAGCTGCTTTCTCAATCCCACCTGGTGGGATGAGGGAGAGAATTGAGAGAGCAAAACAATGAGAAAATTTGTGTGCTGAGATAAAACACTTTAATAAGTAATGCAAAAGCCACATGCACAAGTAAAGCAAAACAACAAATTCATTCACTGCTTCCTATGGGCAGGCAGACATTCATCCATCCCCAGGAAAGCAGGACTCTATCATCTGTAATGTTGACATGGGAAGCAAAAATACCATCATTCCAAGTGCCCCTCCCTCCCCCCCACCCTTTGCCATCTTTTTCCCGCTGTCAATGCTGAATATGGTGTCATGTGGTATGAAATTTTGCCTGTTGGGGTCAGCTGTCCTGGCGTCCTGGCTGTGTTGCTTCCCAATTTCTTATRCACCCTCAGTGTCCTCACTGGAAGAGTGGTGTAAGAAGCAGAAAAGGCCTTGTCACTGTATAGGCACTGCTCAGCAATAGCTAAACATCCCTCTATTGTCAACATTTCTCAGCATAAATGCAAAACACAGCCCCATTATAGCTACTATGGAAAAAGATTAACTCTGTCCTAGTTAAAACTAGCCCACCATATTAGTATATAATGATACACAAAGTCTTTGCAAAGGATTTAACAGAGAGTACTGTTTTTTCCTATCCTGCTTCAAGAAACCTGAACAGGGGATTCCTGCTATACCTTTCTAGCAGCAGCAYTTTACCTATCTGGCTAACTCATACACATTGATTTTGCTGTGCTCTAAAACTGGTTTCTCTGCAGGTTGAATTCAAGCTCATCAGCAAATGGCCATAATTTTTTATAGCTCAAGGATTCCTGTCTTCTGCCTGTGTATTTATTTTCAGCCTCAGCTGTCATTCTGTGATTGTGCATTTTACATACTTGGAGGAGATAACCTCTCACTGATGTTTTCAGGGATATGGCTTTCTGACAACTTCAGGACATTTTAATTGAACTTGACACATGCTCTTTCTATGGTGTTTTCAGGTTCATCAGGGTTAATGGGAAATCATGTTATGCATGCACTGTAATACATACCATGGCAGCGGTAAAAGAACTTACATAAAATATCTTTCTATCTGCTTATTATTAGCAACTATCTAATTACTGGTGTACATTTGAATTCGATTCTTCTCATGTCTAACGCTTCTGACAAAGCTGTTCAATGTTATTGCAAGCTGCTCTCATCATTTTGAAGGTGGTGACAACCAGGACAACCTCTAATTTCTGCAAAAAGGCAAAAGTCATGCTGAGTATCAAAAAGCAAGAAGGAGATTCCCAGGAACTGCAGAACTGGAAGTCATGTTCAGATTAAAARTGATTGGAAACAACCGGCATGGATTTACCATGGCTAAACTCTGCTTGACCAGCCTGATTTTCTTCTGTGATGAAACTTCTGGCTCTGTGGATGAGGTGAGAGTAGTCAATATGATTTCCTTTGACTTTAGCAAGGTACTACATGGTATTTTTACCATGAGAGATGGTTTTGATAGTCTGTAGATAAGAATGAACAAAATTGGTGGGACCACCAGATTTTAAGAGTTAGCGTTACAAAATCTATCAGTGGATTGCATTCTTCACAAATCAGTCCTATATTAACAATCTGGRTGCTGTGGTAGAACTGTGGCACCATGTATTGGGTCTGATTTAGATAYAAGTTCATTTTTCCTTAGCAGCCCTCACAGTGCTGTGCTTTGCAGCAATAACTGGAAGGGTGTTGATACCACACCAGTGTTTTGGCTACTAGTGAGCAGCACTGTCCCTATAACATTCCCCCCACCACCATCAAAGGGCTGAGAGTGGGTAAGATCCTGGGAGGGAAAATAACCATGCTATCTGGTTATTAACCAAAGGGATATTCCATACCATGTGATGTCAGCTCAGATATCAAAGCTAAGGGAGAGAGGGGGAATTGGTGGGGAGAGGAGGTGTTTGTATTCATTAATCTACAGAGTTTGCCTTCTAGAGCACCAGCTATGCATGCTGAAGCCCTGCTTCCTGAGAAGTGTCTGAACATTGTTCACTGATGGGAAGATTAACTTTTAAAGATTAACTTTTCCCTTTGCTTATGAATGTGCCAACTTTTGCTTGTCTTTTTTTACTTTAGTGAACTGCCTTATCTTAACCTACTAGYTGTTTTCCATCTTACTCTCTTCCCCCTATCCCACTAGGAAGGGGGGTGATAGGGCAGCTTGGTGGGCACCCAGTGCCCAGCCGAGGTGAATCCACTACATACCTACTTATGCCCAAAAGACCTTTTTTTTCTCTCTTCTCAATTCTCCTCCTCTTTTTCTTTACTCCTTATACTTGTTTTTCCTTACCTGAATCCTTCACCTACACTCCTTAATAACTTTTTGCACAGTCCCCTCTCAAAATCCATACTATTCATGGTCCTATAATTTCCCCGTCTTATCTGTTGCACGTCTGAGATTGTCTCTTCTTAAAGCTGTGCCTTGTGTTTTTAACAGCCCATCAGTTAGCAGCTGTAGTGTTTTGGTCTTCATTATTTTCTTTTATCACTTATCAGATTTGTGTGTCTGTGTGTTTTATCTCTTTCCCTGTTACTTTACCTTATAAAAGGAAGGTCCTTGCCATAATAAGCTTAATGAACTAAAGGCTCTCCAGTCTTACACACAAGCCACTACCCACTGGAGAAAAACATTTTAGGAAAGGTCTTGTGTATGGTAGTGAGCAAGAATTTGAGTATGAATCATCAGTACAATTTTGTGATGTATAGGCCAACTAATAAGTAAGAGTGTAGCCTCTGTAGGTTGAAAGTGAAGATTTTTACCCTGCGTGTGGCACCTGTGTGACCCAAGTCTGTGTCATATTGCCTCAGGTTCTGGGCTTACCAGTACAAGAAAGACACTGAGAGTCCAGAATACTCATGGAGAGGGTCAGGGGGCTCAGGCATATGACACACAGGAGACACTGATAGAACAAGTGAAACTAAAGAGGGATGTCTTTCAAGACTTCTGTCTTTGAGTACTTAATGAGAGGTCACAAAGGAGACAGACTTATTGGTGTTCACAGTGAAAGGACAAGAGGTCAAGGTCAGAAGTTGAAGCAACAGAAAAATTATTACTAGGTATCAGAGCAAAATTCTCCACAGGAAGTATTTAAGCACTGGAACAGGTTATTCAGAGAGTCAACTGAACAAGACACTTAACAGTGGGATCCAACTTTGAAGTTAGCCATGCTTTGTGAAGGGGAATAAACTAGATGACCTCTAGGAGTCCTATCCAACCTAAATAATTCTAACATTCTAATTTAAAGGTCAGTATTGGCCTGGAATAAAATGTTTTAGAGAAAGGAGAGGAACACACAGCTTCATTTGTAAGATTTGAAATGTAAATGTTGAATCTGGATGAAAAATAGTACTCTGATTTAGCTTAATTATTGCAAGAGTTCTGCAGAATTTATATTAGCCCATTACAATATGCTTACAAGGAATGCTCCAGGGATAAGCTACGTATGTTCCTTAACTTTACTTGGTCTAAGTCTGATTGCAAGTGACTGGATAACAGTAAGACATTCCTTATCCATGTATATGTGAATTTATAAACTATCCTCAGAAACTCTTAGAAGTGCATAGACTGTCTAGCCTTCACTGTGTCCTTTACTGAACTCAAATTATGGAAGCATTCTTTCTGAGTTCTTGTTTCAGCAGCCTGGCCCTGAGGGAGCAGACAGCTGGCATGACTTAGCTCAAGGAGGTGGAAGCATTTTTCAAGGACTATTAGTGGCCTTGGAGTCTTTCTGGAGTGCAGTGATGGGGTAAAAGCTTCAAATGTAGCACTAAATAGTACCCGCACATTTTAAAATCTGCTTTTGTAGAAATAACAGTATCAGCTAGAAGTCAGACTTTTAATTTATTTATGTTTCTTGAAACCTGCCCTACCAAATGCATTTTGTTTCAAAATATATTGCTAAACCTCAACCTGGAGCATAAATTCTCAGTCTATTCTCTTCTGCATGCAACTTGCAATCAGCTCACATAGGGTCTTTAGCTGGGATGCGTCACAAGCTTTGAAGAAGGGAAGCATTGACAAGGAAGCTGCTGCAGAATTTCTCCCTCTCTAAGAAGTTGTTCTGCAGGTTCCCACCAGAGTGAGAACATGGCTGATGGACCTGGTTRGTCTTGACTCTGTCCTCAGCCCTAAATGAAAAGAACTGTGAGCCCTTGCAGAGTAGCTGTTTACTTCCATAGACAAAGAACTTTTAGCGCTCCTCTTCTTAGTTCTCTGAAGTTTAAAAAATTTACCTTCTAGAACTAAGTAATTCAAAGGTTTAAAAGATGTTTCAAAAAGCCAAGAATGTTAGGTGCATCAACAGGAAGTTTACTTAGGGAAGCAGTGTCACCAGACTCCTCACAAAACCTTATTTAAAATTCCCTATGGATACACAGATTTGAAAAGTAAGTATCTCCCAATTTCCAGGTTTTGGAATTTAGCACATATTTGCCTTCTTCTTTCATGGTTTATTTATCGTTGAACCTCCTACCTCAGCATCAAAGAATGTGTATTTTTAAGGGTAAGGTTTGGAAATACTATACCAGTAAATAACTTATTCTGATAGGTAAAATTCCTTGCATCACTTTACAGAGACTCTCTTTTAAAACATATGTGAACGATTTTAGTCTCAGGCATATACAAAATCAGCAGATATAAAGGTGGAACATCTAAGAACATAGACTTTAAAAGAATGTAACAACCAAGAAAAAGCAGAAGAATCAAATGCGCTCTTAGTGGAATATATATATCTGGAGGGTAAAAAATAATATATATATATATATATAAATATATATATATATATATATATAAAATCAAAAAAGCTCCAATTCATGTAGTTCACATGTATGAAGGTGAGCATAGAAGAATCAAATGCGCTCTTAGTGGAATATATATATCTGGAGGGTAAAAAATAATATATATATATATATATATATATAAAAATATATATATATATATATATAAAATCAAAAAAGCTCCAATTCATGTAGTTCACATGTATGAAGGTGAGCATAGAAACTAGCTTAACTTGAAAATATCTATTTTTGTCAAATGATATCTAAATTACTCAATATTACATTGATTTTCAAGCATCTACATAACTTACAACAAAAAGGCTTGAGAATGAATAGGAAGATGAACCAGGATTCAAGCTCAGTTCAAAGTTTTCTGACCTTTTGGAGTATATTCACTTTTACTGTTTCACAGCAGATCATTTCTAGTTCCACAATGACTTTTGGTATTACACTATAAGCTGCTAATTTCATCTGCAGAGTCAAATACCTAAAACTGCTTTAACACAACTTGAAATCATTCACTCATGTCTCTCAAGTCAATCCAATGTCCATGGATATTATTATAAAAACAATTTGCTTATATGCACCAATCTGCATACACATAAATAAAAGAATAATTTATACAGAGAACTAAAGCACAGTTTCCCTGTAAATAAATCATATGATGTCCTTTAACCCTTGATGGGAAGTATAAATTAATATTTTTTTTATTTAATTAATCAGTATAATTATTATACATTTTCAACCCAGTAAATTGAGAACATATGCTTTAGAAATTTGATGCATATGTGCTAGCTGTGGAGTCAACTATGCTCTTTATTCTATAGGATAATTTATTACCTTTTCCATAGTTCTCATCTAAATGCTAAAACTGATGTGGTAAATTCAGCATTAGAATTTCAGACATAATAGTTACTGAGAAAAACAATGCAACATAGCTGCTTCTATTTAAGTAAAATTGTCTTTGAATTAATAAAGAGGGAAAAAATCAACCAAACAAAAACAAACAAACAAACAAACAACAACAACAAAACCAAAACCTGTAGGACCATCTGTGGATGGCAGGGAGAGGGAACTCTACAGACCTGAGACACTCTTGAGAGAACATGTGGTTTTATTGCAAGGGTCGTGGGTTAAAAGGCCTGCCTTCAGCCACTCACCTCAGCTGAAGGGAAGCTCCAAAGAGAGAGAGAGAGAGAGAGAGGGTATGAGGTAAGAAAGGTGGCAGGGGTAAGCAAGTTAAGGGAAGTGGGCCAGGTAAGAGGTAAGAGAGTAAGAGGTAAGGAGAACAAGAGCCTTGTTAGAATACATTATATCTCCTTTTGTGTTGAATATTCTAATTTACAGTGACCAACC
>QVAJ01000040.1:2882580-2896750 GCA_003546035.1 Mixornis gularis | reverse complement strand
GTTTGACTAGTTACCTTTCCAATATTGTATTACAAATCACTACTTTTTTATAGTTAGATAAGGAAATAATTACCATTGTAAAAAATAAGAACAAAAACCTTTAAACCACAGCATTGTAGAAAGAAAAAAAGAGCTAATTSAGCTTTTTCAATCTCAATGCAATTTTCATTCAAAAATACCTGGTTGCTCATAGTCTCCAATTAKGTATACAGAGATCCATCAGAAAAAGCTCTCATGACCAAATGTGAACTTTGATCTCTTTCTCTGCACTTGTATCTTTAATAGGTTATTCATCTATAATAGCAAAAAAATCAATTGTAGTTTCATAAAAATAGGAAGAGGTTTGCATAAAACTGCATAAGAAATGCAGTTCTAKGTATTTAATAATTTGATTTCTTTACTACAAAAAACAGCTTTAGCAATCAGTTAGGGCACTTATTTTTAATAACTGAAGAGCAGGTTTCAGAAAAATTTAGGAACTGCTGAAGTATTTCGGGAGAATGCAAATGATTTATCCTTTATTTAGGTACTAAATAAATAGCTTTTAAAAATAAATCCTTATTTTCACAATGATGGTCAGCTATAGACTTTTTTATGGAAAAGTAGAAACATTTTCAAAATCAAAGATTGTCTCATAATAAAGATACAGAAATAGCACCTTAAAATGCTTAGTGTCTCTAATACAATATAGCCAAGAGGAAAGAATGACATACCTTCAGGTCTTTCCTTCAAGAATTATTTTTATCTTAATTCCTGAAAAAAAAAAAAGAAAAATAAATCAAACAGGACTCTCAGCTCTCAGACTGAGGTGATCACTAGGCTACATAGTCAGAGTTCACTTTTTTCCCTTATCCATGAATCCAGTGCTCCAGTACAAGAAGATGAAGCACTTTTAAATTCCTGAATTCCCATACTCAAACAATTGGAACACACACCACTATTATCACTAAAACTTCTTTTTTGGACTCTTTACAAGGAGGAAAAYATAGACATTTACAGAGTAAAATTTCTGACATTTATCTTATGGTGAGATGAATAGCAACCAAAAGTAAACATAACTTTTCACTAACTATGAGTATTTTAGAGCAGTGGAAATGAATTTCATTACTTCAAGTTCCCATGATAACATGGAATGTAAAACGGTAAAATACTATTTCGTTCAAGTAGAAGGTAGATTTTAATATGGTTCCTGCAGTCAAGTGAGTGGAAAATACTGACCATGCTCTAYAATGAGTATATTCTAAGAATGATTGGTGGATCCACTGAGAAGAAGAAATTTGTAGGAATATYTGATTTGTTGGTCTTGACAGGACTTAATGATGTACTAGGGCCCCTCTTGTTCAGCAGTGTCCAAGACTTGTACGATTCTCAGTATGCTTAGTAGGGCATCTCTAGATAATGATGGAATACTGTGCTGACTACAATTAAATAGGTGAGATATTTTTAATTATGCAGATAGATGACCAGGGACCTTTGCCAGTACTGCCTTTCATTGACTATCCTACTCTATTCTTCATTCTACTGAGTTCATCTACCTCATCTCACAGCTTTATGTTCTCGTATTCATAAAAATAACTAACACCAGCTAGGAGCATCACAAATCCCCTGCCAGCARGCAAAGACACTCCTGCAACAGTTTCTTTCCAGAGTACAGTTATGAGGACTGATAGCTAACAAAAAGACAAGGAAAGGATAAGGTGAAATTAGAAAACACCTCTTTATACTCATAAAAGTGCATACATATAAAACACATATGCAAGTGAGGCAYTCTGGTTTCAAGTACTAATTGCTTGACAAGTGGACATATGTGCCTTGGCTTCCTTTCACCTTCTACTCTGCTGGTAATACGGAGCAGCTGTGACCCTAAATTTAAGCTAGGATTATGACTGTTATCTCTTGACAAATTTGTTCACAATTCTTCAGACATTTTTGCTGATTCAATACCACTTAAGGCTGGCATATATCCAGATTTCTGCAGAAACTGTAGTTATGCTGAGCTTTTGAAATATCTTTATTTTGTACAAAGACAAGGAAATGAGTATTAGAGCAAATGTCAGTTTCATATAAAATGAAGTCAGGATTTGAATGAAAAAGGTGAGATCTGATCCTTCACAGATGTACCATACATCTAGAATGATTACAAAGATTTGATGGCAATTTAAGCTAGAAATACACCAGGATGAAAGCACTGACTTAAATAAAGTAGAAGGGCCTGATTCTGCTTTTTTTTTTTTTTTCTCTAAATATGTCTCTGTGTGTATGTGTGTGAGTGTGTGTGTGTTGAGGGAGGGGATTGTCCTGCTTTGCTCTGCACTGGTGTGCCTTCAAGTCCTGTCTGCAGTTTTGGGCACCACAATAAAAGAAAGACATAAGAGCTGCAAGAAAGTGTCCAAAGGAGTGTAACAAAGATAGTGAAGTGCCTTGAGGGGAAGCCATATGAGGAGCAGCTGTAGTCTCTTGGTCTGTTCAGCCTGGAGAAGAGACTGAGGAGAGACCTCATTGCAGTCTGCAAATTCCTTTTGAGGAGGAGGWGTAGACACTGATCTCTTCTCTCTGGTGACCAGTGACAGGACCCGAGGGAATTCCATGAAGTYRTGTCAGGGGACATTTAGGTCAGATATTAGGGAATAAGTTCTTCAGCCAGAGGGTGGCTGGGCACTGGAACAGGCTCCCCAGGGAAGCAGTCACAGCACCAGCCTGGACAGATTTCAAGAAGCAGYTGGACAATGTTCTCAGGCACAAAGTGGGACTCCTGGGGCTGTCTTGTGTAGGGCCATGAGCTGGACTCAATGATCCTTGGTGAGCTCCTTCCAACTTCAGAATATTCTATGACATATGTATATGTGAAATTACTATGGTATGGATTCTGAAAGCTTGAGCTTGTTTTATAGTGTTAGAAAACTGGAATGAAACATTTCTTTACTCTCAGTTRCATTACCCATAATGCCATATTTGCAAAAACATTTTTCACATCAAAAAAAAGAAGGAAAAGGAGTCAAGATTTTAGATTTCCATACGGCTTTAGCAAACATTGACTAAAATATCTCATGTTGTAGATGGTGTAGTTTTGATATCTTTTATGTTTAGAAGCAGAAAAAAAATCAATATGCAGAACACAAATTAAAAGTGAAATAACATAATTTTCCTTTTATTTTTCCACTCGCATCTTATGAGTTGTTAATGAAGCTGAAGTAATTTTAACAACACCAAAAAAAAAAAAAAATCTGTTCTTGTTTGTATCTGTACAAGTCAGATTTAATTATTGAGAAATATTCYTTGACAGTGTCTACATACACGCACAAGATCAAACACAGTTATGCCTTTCAGTTGTACTTCTAGTAATTTTAAAGTTTGTGGCTTTTTAAATCACTGGCTGTTGGTGCRATAAAATGAGATTCAATGACAACTTAGCAGCTCAGCAAGTGCAGTATGATATTTTCCTAGGTGCCGCAGGATACCTATGAACATTTGAAAATGTGTTTTGAAATGTGCCAAATAGTTTTATTTAATATGGACACTTCAGAAAAAGAAGAACTGATCAGCATGTGGGCATTAGGGGCATTGCATTGCTCTRGCACATTCTAGGAGCATGAGACTTGAAAGAGTTCTTTTATTAAATTTCTGATTAAATGTCTGAATGCTTGTGGAGAATGAAAAGTAGGATTGCCATAAATAATAGTAGAGCTAACTGAATATATTTAATTCCCAGAAATATTTGTCTATCTCTTCTCATCCCATACTTCTCATAGACATATTTGTTAAAGACCCCAAGTGCATTTTCTTGAGAAAATATATTTACAGAAATTATGAGCAATGCACATCTTGTTTATAATATTCCATGTCAAGATTACACTCTGGACAGAAAAAGGGGCTAATTTGAACTTTTTAAAGAAATACAATGCCTCCAGTATTCATTTTGTACTGAAAAATGTGGAATGAACCACATTATACACACTGTGTATCAGGTTGCTTTGGGGGCTGACAGTAGCTACTGATAGGCACATGACTATAGCTGATTAATCCGCTTTAATTCCCTAGAAGTTGAACTTTAATAAAAGCAGATAGGGAAAAATGACTGGCCAGCCAGCCTCACCAGGTAAAAAAGGACAGTTTTGTGGTTTAACCCCTGGAAGCAGMGTGATCTCACAGAGCCCCTTGCTCACTCCTCCATAGTGAAATGGGGAGAAAATCAATAAGGTAAAACTGAGAAAACTYGYGAGTCGAGATAAAGACAGCTTAAAAGCTAAAGTAAAAGTCCTGCACACAAGAAAAATAAAACAAGAAATTCATTTGATACATCCCATCGGCAGGCAAGTGTTCAGCAATTCCCAGGCAAGTAAGGCTCCATCAGYYRTAATGGTGACTTGGRAAGAYRAATGCCATCCCTCCAAACATCCCTCCCCTTCCTTCTCCTTCTTCCTCAGCTTTATATGCTGAGCACCATGCCATATGGTATGGAATATCCTGTTGATCAGTTGGGGTCAGATGTCCTGGCCTTAATACCCTGTAAGCACTGCTCAGCAAAAGCTAAAATAGAGTATGCGGGTGTTTGGTTCTGGTTTCCGGCTAGCTCTTGCACCGAACTGGCATTTCAGGGTACAGCTCGGTACCTTTCCAATCTTGTGGGTCTTGGCCTCAGGCAAAAGCGTGGCTTTGGCGTGGAAGAAAGGAGGACTTCAGGTGAGTTCCACAGGGTTTTATTTCACTCAGAGGGGGGCCCACGTAGAAGTGAGTTTTTTTCCCTTTGGGTCTCAGGTTAAGTACAGGGGGTGTGAAAAGGGCAGGGGACAATCTAGAACCAATCCCAGAAAGAGAGAGGAGTTACCCAGAAAAAAAGGATAATCAGTAGAATAATCCCATACATAAAAAAGGGAGAGGATGGCAGGGACTCTGCCAATCACTTGGTCCCCCGCTAGAACTTTCTAGCCATCTGGGCAGGGTTGCAGAGCGATGGACTGGACCCAAAACTAAGGAAAAACCAAAAAGTGGTTTAACATGGGGATACAGGGACAAACCATTATAAAACAAATAACAGAAGCATGCAGAAATTTGGTAAAGCCAAAATGCACCACAACAATAGTGGTATGCTATTAGCACCATGCTCATTACAAATACAAAATACAGCATCATGGGGTCTTCTGTGATGAAAATTAAATGTATTACAGCCAGAACCAGCACAAAGACTGACAGAACTCCTGAATCTGAGTGGTTTGACTCAAAGGATGAATGTCTTTAATCACTGACAGAAACAAGCAAAGTTAGTCGCATTTTACAAGCACTTGTTCTCAGAGAGAATGATGACTAGRCAAGTACAAAATTCTGACAAAGAAACTGATGAGAGATCTGAAAATTTTGAATTTCCAAACTTTGCCTTTTGTGATAATAGACCAGCAGGTAAAAATTATCTGTTTTTCATGGGTTTGAAATGTTTTCTTGTTTTCACCTTTATGCCTACATCAACAACAGGATTGAAGAACCTCGTGAAAAATTTCAGGTGTGACTTAATGATCTGAAATTTAGACTTTGAATCTTAAAAATAGTTGCTTATTTGTAACTAATTTTCTAGAATCTGAATGATCCAGATTATTTTTTAAATTTAAATTCCCCTCTATCCTAGTTTTCCACTTCTGTGATTACCTGCAGCRTGACTTCTTTTTTAAAATGTATGCTGTTCTATAAGATTGCCTTAACTTGTGCGATTTGCTGCTTTACACTGCATCTAGTACCTGGATTGAGAATAAATACACTACATGTGGACCAAGTTATTTTCAAAATGTAATGCTACTAATCATTTTACATGCAAAGCAAACTGATTAAAAAAAATTGGCTTTAGAGTTAAATAACTATCCTGCAATGCAGGAGAAAACTGGAGTATCCAGATGGTAATTTTCTGCCCTTTAGTTAAATTTAAACTGGCAGATCCTCCTTGTAATGGCCTTCAAAGGACTTTGCTGTCTTCTTGAGCATAAATACTTACATTATGCAGATAGTCACTTGACGAAGTCTGATTTTATCAATTTCACTTAATTTTGGTATACTGGGTCTTACTCCAAGTCTCATACTTCAAAGGACAATTCTTAAGACTGAGAGTAAAATTTATTCTGAAATCAGGGTGTGTCAGCCCCTCTTGCTGAAGTAGCCTCCCTTATGACAGCATCCTAAAAAAGGTTATTTAGGCCAAAGAATGAGAGAGACAGTCTCACTCYTAAAATGTTTATCTAGTTTAATATGTTAAGGACGTTGAGCTGTGAAGGAAAAGCAACAGCTTTTACTCCTACTCAAAAAAATGTTTGATGCATATAATATCATATTGTCTTACATTTAAGTTTATAAGTGATTTTTGAAAAAAAGGTCAGAAACTCCCCTTTTTAATAGCCTTCCTTATCTATGCCAAGACAAAGTYGCATTTAATAGGTCACATATGAGCTCTATTTGACCATAATTATGCAATCTATTATTCATCTAATAAATTGTGATCAGCAGCAAATGTCTGACATGACAGAAAATAAGAGGTTCCTTTCTTGAAGGGTCCTTCTTGCTGCAATGCAAATGCTTATGTGGGTGATTGCTTGCACTTTTTTCTTTGTAACAGTGTTTAATACTCTTGATACGCTAATTTATTCCCTAATGTTCTACTGATTTGATTTAGTAAATTTTCTAARTGTATGAGCTTGCCCAATCTGTAGCATTGTAATCCCCAACGCCAAATCACATAAAATACTATTTTTCCTCTACCATAGTTAAGTGTCGTCTTAATTTTCCAATTATGAATTTATTTTTCCTGGAATAGTTTGTGTAATAAATTGAAAGAAGAACAATAAAACATTTATGTACTATGGGTCCTTTTACGTTYCATATTTCTGTGTTAACTTGTCATGGTTAAAACTAAGCTGACAACTAAGCTCCACACAGCCATTCACTCACTAACCGCCCCACCAGTGGAGTAGGGGAAAGAACTGGGAAAACAAAAAAATTAGAAAACTCGTGACCTGAGACAGACAGTTTAACAGCTAAAGCAAAAGTCATATGCACAAGCAAAGCAACAAGAAATTAGCTCACCACTTCCCATGGCAAGTAGGTGTTCAATTATCTCCAGGGAAGCATGGCTCTAACAAGTGTAACTGTGACTTGGGAATTAAAAATTCCTCCTTCTTTGCCCGGCTTTATGTGCTGAGCATAATGTTATATGGTATGGTATGTTCCTTTAGTTATCTGGGAACAGCCTCCTCCCAACCTCCCATGCACTCCCAGCCTCCTGGGATGCAGGGACCTGTGGGGTGGGTAAGCAGGGCCCAACAATATTTTGAGAAGAGGCCATGCACAGGGTGGCATCTCCCTGGATAACCGCCAGCCTCCGAGGTGGCACAGAGCCCTCCTGAGCCAGCGAGGCTTTCTCTGTGGGTTTCCTGCTGGCACCAGGCCCTGCTGTGTGGTACCCTCCACTTCCCTGACAGCTTCTCCTGCACAGCGGGACTCACTGGGCCACGTATAGCCAGAACATCTCCTCAGGTCCCTGGTTTAGGGTCAAACCTCAGCCTCGCAGTATGGCAAGCGCAGGCTGGGGGAACAGAACGGGGTTCTGAGGTTTAGTTACTTTAAGAACCAGTGCAGAGGTGCCTGGCTGCAAGCACAGCCTTTGATTGCCAGCAGCAACTGCAGTGGCAACTGCCAAAACCGCGGAGAACCTTCGAGAACCTTCCAGACACTGGTGGGTTCAGCAGRTGTGGTGGGTGACACTGGCCACTCTTGGCTCCACCGGCCGCTGCCTGGAGGCTGTYGGACTGTGCCCACATGGCCACATCTGCCCATCCAGCCTGTCCAGCTGCGCCCATACCCACCCCCTCAGAAGGGCAGGGCCCTTGGCGCCATGCAGCTTCGATCCCTCTACAGACTGCTCCCTGAAAGAGTCAGACTTGATGATCCTTTCAGGGCCCTTCCAACTGAGGAAACTCTGTGACCTGTACTGTGGCACCAGCCCTCCTGTTCCTCTACCACTCTGTACATTTGGTCTCTGCAGGGCTGCAGCAGCTGGGACCCCAGGGAACAGGCATGGCAGCTCTCTCTGCAGCTCACTGGGCTCACACTCTGCCTCTCCTGTGGGAGCCCCATACACCTCACCTGAGCCCTGCCCATTGCAGAGCCCAGGCACAGTTCCCCGAAGGCCAGGGCATGTTATCACTCCTTGAAATATCCTCACCCTCCAGGCAGGGACTCAGTGGGTCTGAATGCAATTTCCCTTGCATTGCCAGGCAGTGCTCARGAGCCAGGGCAGAAACAGACACAAACCCCCTGTGGACTGTAGCCAAGGTGAGTAATGAGGCCTCCAGCTTGGACACACCTGTGCTGACCCTGACCATCCCAGAATCCCATGCATCTTGGCCAGCCCAGCCCAGTCTCTGGGAGAGGTGGGCTGGGCTGGGTCCTGGGATCATGTCACATCCATTCCATTCCATTCCATTCCATTCCATTCCATTCCATTCCATTCCATTCCGATGTAGATAAATTTTGTAACCTCAGCAGTTGAGTTTGATGCAAAATTTGGCAAGGGAAACCACTTTGAAAATTGTGACTCTGTGGGAGGGTCTCCCTTAACCCTTTGAATACTTGCATTTTCCTATTCTTGCCCTTCCCCTTTCCCTCTAACTCTGCACAGATAATTTTTGGGTTGAGTTTGATTTCGTACCGATTGATGTTGGATTTTTGTTTCCTTTTTCTCTGAGTCCTTTTACCATCTARGCAGTATTGGAGTGAACCTTGTCAATGAACTTTGTCACACGAACTTTTACATTAACCCTGCTTTTGCTGTTACCTTTTACTGGTGATTCCTTATGCGACCTAAACCACTCATTTGGGACACACAGTTGTCAACATGGTGCACATCACCAGCTACCTTGTGTCTCTGTGTTGTGTGTCTCTGGCTTTGTTTCACTCAGTAGAATAAAAGAGGGTCCTCTTAACCCAAATGTTTCTGTGCTTCCGTAAAGCCCTGACTAAAGCATTTCTGATTAAATCAACTGCTTACTCAAATGCTTTCTGGCACTGTTCCCAGCAGGGTAGAGCAGCAGAGAGCACTGGTGACTCTTATAGAGCCACAGAAACGTTAGTGTTGGAAGGGACTTCTGCAGATCGCCCAGTTCAATCCCCTTGCCATGGCAGGGTCACCTAGAGCAGGAGACACAGGAATGTGTCCAGATGTGTTTTAAATGTCTCTGGAGAGGGAGATTCTGCAAGCTCCTTGGGCAGCCTGTTCCAGCGCTGTGCCACCCTCACATCCTTGGGGTGTTGTGGAGTTTCCCCCATGGCAATGCCTGGCCATCTCTCTGGGGAGGCCCCTGTGCCTGGCTGTGTTTATCATAGCCCCTCCATGCAAGGGACTCCTGGCCCAGGAGGAGGAGAAATGAGGAGAAATGGCTGGGTCTTAGAAGAGCAGCACCCCATGGCCTTGCAGTGCACTGGGGTGCTGCACTTCACCATAACCACTTGCCACTGCAAGTTTTAAAGACTAATCACCCATACTGAATTTCTTCAGTGGGCAGTAGGTTACACTCAACATGAAACATGAATTTTCTGGGGTTCTTCACTGTCAACCACCACCTGCCACGGATTTTTACATTTAGTTGGAGGACGTTTCATGCCTGCTATGTGTGGTGAACTCTGGCTTTGTGAAAACCTGTGTTTCTCTACCTCAAAATCTTCTTCAGCTGTCAGAAGGATTTTGTCACCCAGTAAAGTAATCTCAGTATAGTACTGAAACTCAGATTGAATCAGGTCAGTGGAAGTCGTTGGATATTCTTCAGGTTTTCCTATAATTAGTTCTGCAAGAAAATTATTCATCCTTACAGGTAAAATCCACAAAATACCTGATATGTTTCTTTCTTCAATTCTTTCTACTGTGAATATTATGAAAAGAGAAAAAAATCTACTTAGATACAGATGACCCATGTATTTTTTTTCTTCTTTTCACTTCAGAAATGTATCTATGAATATATTATGGAGAGATCTTTGCATATTCACTGTTTCTAAAGATTTCACCACCGAACACTTGTAGATTCAGATATCTGAAATTTTTATAGCTATTAATAATAGGTGTTGCAGGAAAACCTGGAAGTCTTAATAATTAGACAAGATAATAACAAGTTGGCTACATGTCCCTCAACTTTAGATACTGAAATCAATAACTAAATTARTTACTTTAGGCTCCTCTTACTGTCAATGGAGACTAATAGGCTTCTTCGGGATGTGATCTATTTCTTATTGAAAGGTTTACAATTGTATGAACAGCCTTTGAAAATAATGTATTTCTCTCCACTGACTGTGAAACAGTACTGGGATAACTAGGTTAGATATGGATGTTAACATGGCAGATTTCCACATTCAATATGGCAGATATCCACATTTAATCAGTTAAATATCAGTTACAAAAAAAAAGAAAGATCTTGCCCCAATGAATTTTCTATCTAAAYAAGGAAGGGGGAAATGGAAATTTAAAGACATTAAATAGCTTGMACAAAATCAGAATGCAAGGTATTTCCTGAGTCCAACAAAAAGGTTTTAAGCAGAAGGCTCTATCTGCTTCAATTTTCAGTATGCAGTTGCTCTTTCAAAGCTTCTTTGGCACACTGAAAAAGTTCTCATACTACCCTGCTATGTTCATGACAGTTTATCTATGTTTATTTTGTAACTTATTTCCATTGTAGTAAAAATGCTGTTTGATTCACTTCTACATAGAGACCTCATAAAAAATTGAAAGGCTTCAATAATTTTAAATCATTTTACACTGCATATAGAGATTTAAATTTCAGTGCTATTTTTTTTTTTTATTAGCACTTTAATTTGGAAGGTACTAGGCTTCTACAAGATTTAAAATTATTGGAGCATTTCAAATTTTTATAAGCTTTCCAGTAAAGATGTGACTAGGGTTCTGGGCTTATAAAGTGTAGGACAATTTAAATTTAATCTAAATTATTTAAGTGCTTCAGACTTCAGGGAGATTTTCAATCTCTCAAACTGGGATCCATGTTCAGAGACTAGAGCAATCTTATAATGTAAAGTGCTTTCATAATTTTGAAGACCTGCAGGCAGGATTCTGAAAAGGCCTTTCTTATTTTCGGTTTGTTAATTTAAATTATTTGTTTTCATCTGCAGTGTATGGAAAGGRAAAAAAAAGGTGTAATAAGAATATAAAGGGCAGTCTTTTTCCTTTAGAAAATTATAGACAAAAATCAGCTTTTCTATGGAGGTAGATGGAGAGGTTATATGAAGAACACCATTTATTAATGTACATTTTGAAATTTGCTGTAAGATGTTACTCATTCTATAGTCTCACCTATGCCCATCGATATTAGGTGTATTCATTATCTTAAAATATCAAAGATATATAACTTCTATTTTTCACTCTTTTCATAACTTTCACTTGGAGAGGAACCAAAATGCATCAAATTGTGTTTTGTTTAATTTTGTCTAATGTGAAGATGTTAACTTCTTGTAAAATAAAAAAGCACATGCCATTTCTATAGCCATCTTTGCCTTACAATCAATAAAGTATTATGGCATTGAAAAAAATATAGGTGTCCRATTCATGCAATCTTTTGAAGCAAAATTTCAAAGACCAATGTTGTGTGTCTGGGGAAGAATTCTGCTAGCACCATCAGTTATTCTTGAATGTAATGTCTCCATCCATGTAACATGTGAACATAACTAATTGATCTTGTCTTTTCCATTGCTATGACGGTTCTTTTCTGTTACTGGAACATCATTTGCAGTTCAGATTGCTTAGTCAAAGAAATCTCATTTATTTTTCATGGCATTAGAAAATTTCTAAGGGCAGAAAGCAATTGTCGAGTGTCGTGGTTGCAGAGAGGAGAGAGGAGCTTGGCAAGGTGTGGTTGTCTCAGTTGTTATTCTATATCACTCAARTCATCACTTGGAGGTGTGATTTCAGGATGAAAATGAGTGTGCTTCTCTCCTTCTCTCTCCTCTCTCTCTCTTTCYCCAGCAGAAAGAGAGTCAGGGTCAGCCACTGTGGACCCTGGTTCCTCTGCTCTCCTGCCATCTTGTCTTTGTTCCCAGTGGCCATTTGGTATGGCACATAGGAAGGGTTGCTATGTTGCCTTTGTATGGGGAAATCACGTGGGCACGACCACTGTGGGGCGTCCACCATCTTTTGTTCCTCATTAGTGGTGAACACTTTTTTTRTGGGTAAAAAACCTTCTCTTTTTATTCACCTTTGCTATTAATATTGGGGKTTTTTATGTTTATCTTATTCCATAGCTTTGCACTTTCAGTAAATTGAAGAGTGGAAKGGGGTATGGCTTATCTGGACTTTAATTTCCAGCTAGTTTTAAAACCAGCACATAAAGCTAACACTGAAAGGTGTCAGAATTGCTAATTTTGCAGAAATGAATTCAGATTCAGTCTGAACAAAAGCTACATGAAATCTTTTGTGCATATGTTAATCAAGATGCATCAAGACCTGCCAGGGAGTAGTTCTGTGACAGTAAAGCAGGCTCTAGAAACTTTTGAACTAGATCAAGCAGGTGGCAAAAGGCCATCTTTGRTCTCCCGGTTTCATGGGCCAGATCCAATCATCTAGTAGACAGTCACGTAGTTTGTATCACCCTAACCCAGAAATAGCTCTTTAAAGMTATATTATTTGAGTCCCTAAAGGATCAGAAGATTGAAGATGATTCTTTTGAGGTGAAATAATTGCTAAARCCAATTCTGTCCCTTTCATAAAAGAGCAGTGGCTTTCTGTTTGGATAGTAGAATCTTCCTGTAAAATCCCTGGTRAAGTCTATTTACAACCCACCTGGCTCAAATGTATGTAGCACACACAGAAAATACCTACACTAAAGAACCTATTGACCACGTAGAGTGGAAATTCRTAATTACTAATTGGCATTTGAATTCCAATCCCTCTCCATTAATGATACAAACAGAAAAAGAAAGAAASAAAATATATTGACTTATGAAGGAGTGTGATTGTTTCTCATTTTTGCAAACTTGAGGACCAGATTCACTGATTTACTGTAAGTACTTTGGTTGCTTTTCTGTACAAAGTAGTCATGAATTTGGTTTAATGACAAACACTAAACTGAGTTTACAGCTGTGTTCTGTTCTTAGAGTAGTATAAACCATCTGGAGAATACTACTACATGTCACCACAGAATTAAGTCCACGTTCTCAGCTGATTTAATTTTAGTTTTTTTCTAGTAATGCCAGTTTATACCATAGTCAATATGTATAAGAATCTTCATTAAGCCATTTTCACTTAAATCAAATTTTTGCTTAAATGAAGACATGATGACAAACTGCAACAATTATTCACTTCTAATTGTTGTATGAAATATGCAACTAATTAAATAACAAATCGTCCCAACAAATCTGTATAATAAGGAGCAATCCTTGTCTCAGGGCTCCTTCACTGAGTARGTCTGATGGATCATTAATGATATTATAGAACTACAGAGTAATAGAATACCCCAAGTTGGATATCTATGGCCGTAGTCAACTAAAGGGATTTTATTTATGACCAAGAATGTATCTGTGGGGAAGGTCTACCATTCTGGCATCCTAATGAAAGAAAGGACAAGTTTAAAAGGAGAAGTTTAAAATAAAATGCAGAAAAGATGAGACAGAAGTTGAGAATAAACATTGTGGTAATATATCCACGCTAACAAAACCAAATGAAGTTCATGATACATGTTCACCTTAGATATTTTCAAGATTCTAAAATTATCACTGAAGTCATAATAAGCTSAAAAAAAAATCCACTAAATGAATGAAAACCATAAGCCAAGTCTGTGTTCCCAGGCATGTTTTCTGTTCACAGAAAGGAAATGAGGCTTATGAGGTAAGAGAAAATCTTGTTCCATCACCCTATCAATGCTATTGCCAAAGGGCRCTCTTTGATGTAGTGTTTTTCCTACTAATAGAAACTTTTTTACATTTTCCATCTTTGGCTTTTTCATGTTAGCCAGAAGACAAAGTTTCTGACCTGTGAGGTTTTTATCTTCTTTTCTTCTTGTTGAAGCTGGGATTAAAGCACGGGAGGTGCAGTTTTTTGTGTTCRGACTCAGATGTTTATTAATTCTTATCTAAAGTACAGTCTCATGAATTGTGAGTTCTAGCTAACAAGGTGAAAAATGGCTCTGTCTCTAACTCTTTGCAA
>QVAJ01000040.1:2849730-2882125 GCA_003546035.1 Mixornis gularis | reverse complement strand
TTTTTTTTGTTTTGCTAGAAATCTCTTGTGGTATTTGTGAGGAGAAATTTCACTGTGACTAAAGAGAAATTGTAATGAACAAATTAATTCAGGTTATAAAACTTCCAATGAATGGATTTTTCTCATAATATTATCTGGCAGATTAATTTTTTGGTGATTGATTGGTTTTAAATTTTAAAATAGATGAGTACTTCAGAAGAATCTGGGGATTTTTAGGGGGAAAAACAACAACAGAAAAAAAGGCCAAATAAGAAATGTAGAGATGTATTTGCTTGATTTTGCACAAAAGCAGAAATCAGCACCCATTTTCACCTGACTTTGTTTTTATTTTAAAAGTAACACAAACCTTAAAAAATTCCACTACAACAAGGAAAGTAAATAATGGGGAAATATTTCTTAACACATTTTCATTATACAAGTTTGTATTTCTATGTAAAATGTTCTTCCTTAAGTCTAATTATCTATTACTCAATCAAGCAAAATGGCAAATGCAATCAAGGTACATTGAAGTAACCAAAAATTCCAATCAGTAAAACTCAGGGTGGTAAGTAGGGCACCTGTAAAATCTTGTAATACACACTGTAAAAAAGCTTGTGTATTGTTAGAGAGCCACTCATCTACACATTTTAAATTCTTTATATGCATTAATTCATCTTTGCTGATAAATGTGTTGTATTTTTGCCCTGAATTTCCAGTAATATTGTGAAACCTAAAACGTAATAAAGTGACATCTGATTCTTTAGGAGGTAAAGTTATGTTGTACAGATTATGCCAAGATCTCAAGTTTTTCTTTGTAAATTTTCTTGTATGAACTATTAGCTAAACAATCTATGCTTTGGTTTTCCTTTATTTACATTGCCGTTTTGCTCATGAGGTTTTTTTTTTTCTTGCACTACTAAGTTTTTCCCCTATAGCACTTTTTCGGTTTTAGTAGTAAATGTTTTCAATTTATTAAAATTTGAAAAGTCTTCTTTTCTGTCCTTTATACTGTCATTTAAATTTCTAGTGTAATATCTGCTTTACTACTGGCCCTTTGTAAAATACTATGAGGACAGTCATAATCCTAGTTTTCCATTTGGTTATTTAATATGAGATTCAAATTACTATAGATTCCTGGGATACCGTTCTATCTTAGACAATCTACCTGGCTGTCTCTCTGCAATCTGCTTGACTTGGTGGGACTTGGTGGGAAGTTATCTTCAGCAGGTAACTGTAAAACCGTAGTCTGTGTGGCCTTCAATAAAGAAATCGTCCCTCAACAACAGCAGATATACTATTCTGTTGTACCATGATTCCTGTGTCTCTTAGTCACAGTATGTCAAATTTAGAAGTTATTTGTTCCAAACATCCTGTATCCCCAAAATTTATTTGCCTGATGTGCCATCTGATGCATCAAGAATTATAAAAAAGTAGCATTCTTCTTTTCTATAAAAGCAATAGTTTGCTGGAATATTGTATGGTCTCTACTAAAGAGTATTAAGAGCATTCCTGAGCACTGTAATTCTATTGCTTATGTACACATATTGCTAAATGCCTTAAATTGTTTTAATTATTATTACCATGGTTTTGATTTTTGGTCTCCAGCCATTTTCCAAACAATTTATATTAAGATCTTGAGAGTTAGGGTGGGTCACAGACCACTTCCTATACACAAATTAGGGAAGTCCATACTTTCTGTCGAGTGTATAAAATTTTAATAGTATGAATACTAGCTGTTTGGACTTAGCTGATGTGACTCAGAGAAAGAATATTGGTGCTTTTAATATATTCATTTAATTCTTTGAGATGTGATTTTCAATTTATGTGTTGAAGAGAATTATGCATAAATCTTCTCTACAAAACTGAAGGATTTAATTTGCTGGGGAAACTATTTTTAGTCAGGATTATTGCTCAACAATTTGTCTGACCATTAGTTTCACCCTTCATAAATGCTATGTTTACTACTTTCCAGGGGAGAAAAGGATTTACTAACACCCAAAAGACATCAGTGTTTCTGATATGCCTTATCAGGTGCCTACTCTCTGAGAGAAGCTAGTACTGTGATTATCTGGCAAATTCATGGATTACAGAAAATCCCTTGGAGGAAGTCGTGCGCCTGACTGTAGCCTCAGGAGAAAGGAAGGGCATAAGAATAAACCTCTCCTCTGACCATCATCTACTTCCCAGAAGGCAAGCCTGAGGACAGTAATTTTTTTGGGACTGCATCCTAGATGAAAGAGCAATCTCAAAATAAGACGCACTCTATCTCGTCAACTTTTCAGCTGAACTGAATAGAAAAAGGTCTTTAGACCAGAACTAAAATAAAGAAAATCAGGCACATTCAATTTACCCTTCCCACACACGCTCTATACTTCTGTGTTTGAACATAATCATCCCATTAAAATTTGAAAAGCAGTACATGTTAGGAAGCCTCCATGCATGTTATGGTCTAATATCAAAAATGGTTTTGAAACTCACAGTCCTAAGCAGGAATATTGCCCACTTCTGTAGGGTCCAGAATCCTTGCAATGCAATGTATATTAATATTATTGTTGTTGACATAATTAATCTTGATATGAATATTATTATTAATAATATCAAGATCAATATTATTTTGGCCTGGAAAACTCAATTATTTAAATGAGTTTGAGTTCTGTAATTCTAGGTTTACTGTTTCTCTTYGCTGCCCTCTGGACAGTTAGACTCAAATTGTTAGAAGCATTTGTATGGATGAACTTTGGATATGCTATTCTAATGAAATGTTTGGTGTTAGTGGGTTCTGCTACACAGATATATGGGAAAAACACAGAACATGAAGAGGAGGTAAGCAGGAAAAGGAGCAGTTGGATCATGGATGCTGGAAGCTCCATCAACTCACACAGATCAGCTACTGAAGTTTCTCACTGACTAGTTCCAGTGACTTAGTGCAAAAAGTCYTGGGAAGCTTCTCTCACGCTCACTGTCTTGGGGTCCTGCACAGAAATTTGCCTGGCTCCTCAATTGTTGTGGATTTGACTCTAATTTTCCTTCTTAAAATTCAGTAGTCATGTACCATTGTGCTAAGTAAACTCMTTAATTATTTCTCTAGATTCTACTAGTTCATTGTGGCTGTTCCACATTTCACTTTCTCAGTTTTTCAATCAGCTCTTCTCTTTTTGCAAGTAGGTCAAGGATGGCTTCTCCTCTAGTTGGTACATGGTTGGCTGTCTTTGGTTACTAGGAGATAATTCCTCTGTAAATGGTGTTTTGTGATTCCGAGTACCTTGAGATTTTGTATAGAAAATTTTCATTCCTGCAAGTCTCTAGTTGTATACCATCTGTCATTTCTTCTTTGTTTTTAATTCCTTGCAGCTTTACCTAAAAACGGAACCATTACATTTGTTAACAAGGATTTGCCAAGTTCTCTCATATGTAGGCCTACAGTTTTCAAATTAAAGTTTAAAGGAATTATGCACTTATCTTTGCTTGGGTTTGTTTTGTGTTGTTTTTTTGGTTTATTTTTCTTTTAGTATGGAGTAAATTAGATCTACCTAATAATGTGGGGCTGTTTAAAATCCTAATAAAAATTCTGATTCCAACTAACATTTCTTTTATGTACACAATTGTCTCTATATATTGCAATTCTAGTTGCAAGAATAGTCTTTCATAGGTACACTTTCAATGAAGCACATTATGTTATTATAATACCATCACTTAATACTATTTTTATGTCTTCCTGTTATCTCCTCTGTTCTTTTTTTGCAATTATCAAGGTATGTAGTTTGTTATTTACTCATTTTTTTCCCCCAGATTTTTTTCACCATGTACTTTTTATAGATTCATGTTTTATTAGCAACAGTTTGGATTTCCAATATGTACCAGATGGAGTTAAAAGGAAGATATTTTTCCCTCTTCTAACTGCTAACAGTAGTTTAACACTTTTCTGAAGAAATATACCAATTCTGAACTTAGGTTAAGTAGTCATATGTCAAAATATGGTAAGTCTCAGCTCAGACTACTGCAACATGCAAGACTTGCAGCTGTTATCATTAATAATACAGAACATGGAGACAATTGTAATATCTGTTGAAATCCTCAGTATCATAGAAATTATGATCAGCAAATCTTTGACATGATTATTTCATCAGTCTATAGTTTTTGAATACTAATTAGATGTACTTTTGACACAGGCATCATGTCTGAACTAAAAAGCCATTACCAAAATTATAATATAAATAAAATGTGGAATGAAAGGCTAATAACGAGTGTGCCAGATGTTATACTCTGAATGCTTAGAATATTTATGGACTGTTCCAGTCAGATGGTGGATGCTCTGGACACATAGAACATTTGAGAAACACAACATTGGAATATACTGAATAATACAGTATGACACAGATGTTTTTTAGAGGATGGTAGTTACTGCATTCCTGACTAAGCACTGGAAAGAAAATTGGAATTTCATTCATGTGGAAAAGGGGTCTTGGTGCAAATTCTGCTACTGGCAGAATTTAAATAGCATTCATCTTTTCACTGATGACTGGAAAATAATACTACTTTCATCTCATTCAAAACCAGAGAAAGACAGGAAGAAAACAATCAACGGAGACAGCCAAGCACTTTCGAGAACTTATTAATTGACTTATGGAATTAATCTATCAATGTTCTACATGTTAAATCATATTCTTAAATATATGYAAAACCTATTTAATGCTTTAGTGTATACTTCTTTTTGCTTTTGGTTTGCCCCAAGCAATGTCTGTGTTACTTGGGAAGTCATCTTGTCACTGATTAATTCTGAGAAGCAKGCAATATATCTGTGTGTTATAACAAAGAGTAGGCTATAGGAAGTGAGAAGTGGAGGTGTACAAGACCTTAAGTTTTGTGTCTAGGTGAAAAGCATTCATTCCATCAATAAAAACCAGGACCAAAGACTGAGGTCCAACTGTGGKTACTCCAACGAGATAATGAAAAAATGAGAGGGACAAATAACTTTGACATTTATCARTACTTCATTATTTTTCCTCAAATCCTGGAACTCATTAATCTAACTGAACACTATTGGTTACTTTTAAATGTTGCACTGCTCCTTGCTGAACTTCATGAAGTTCCTATCAGCTCATTTCTCCAGCCTGTTGGAATTCCTCGGGATGGTTCCATGGCCATCAGTGACTCCTCCCAGTTTGGTGTCATTAGCAAAGTTGCTGAGGGTGAACTCTATCCCATCATCCAGATCATATAAGGACGTTAAGCAGGACTGGAACAAGTACTGACCACTGGACTACGCTGCTAGTCACTGGTCTCCAACTTGTCTCTGTGCTGTTGGTCATGACCCTCTGGGTCTGTTCATTCTTCCAGTTTTCAATGCACATCACTGTCTACTTATAAAGCCCATACTTCATCAGCTTGTCTGTAAGTGTCTTAAAGGAGACAGCGTGAGAGATCTTGCTGAAACTGGAGTAGATAATATCTGCTGCTCTACCCTCATCTGCCAGGACAGTCATTTTACTATAGAAATTCATTAAGTTTGTCAAGTGTGTGTTTGCCCCCCTCAGTGAAACCTTGCTGACTATTCCTGATGACTGTCTTCTTTACATGCCTGAAAATAGAGTTTAGATTTAGTTTACCTCCTTAAAGACCTCCAGAGGGACTGAGGCTGACCAGTCTATAACTCCTGAGTACTCCTCCTTGCCCTGTCTGAAAACAGGAATAACATTTACTTTCTTTTCAATGACATCAGCAAGCTCTCTCAGAAATTGTGGGTGTATCCTCTCAKGAACGATGAATTTATGTATGTCTGGTTTGCTCAAGTATTCCCTGACACAATTCTTCTCAACCAGCTTTTCATCTTCTTTTCTCCAGATTATTCCCCTTGTTTCTGATACCTGGGATTCCCMAAAGCTGGGTTTTGTAGTAGATACTACACTTTCTAGGCAAAGAAGACATTCAGCATTCCTACATTTTTTGTGTCTTGTGAACCGGGCCTCTTCTCTCATTCAACAATGGTTATACGTGTGTTTGTATCCTCTATGTTCTTGTATAAGCAAATTGAGAAGGAATGGAAACTTCAGGGTTTTTTCCAAGCTAAAAATCTCATGCTAGAACACATGAAAATGAGGCAATTACCAAGAGATGTAGCTTTCTGAAGTGTCCTGTGTTAGCCGCTGAAATACAAAAGACATTCTAGTCTATTAAAGAATTTTTAGGGAAAAAAAAAATGTGACAGTATTTTAACGAAGAGGAATGGCCAAATGATATGTTGTAAAAGTTAGATAGAATGGATTTGGGGTCAAAGATTAATTTTTTTTCTGAATCTTTTAGTGAGTTTGGTGTGATGAGAGATGYCTGGAAGAAATAATAACTTTCATTATCAGCGAGTTCTAGAGTGCTCTCAGAATGTGAAAATTATCTGAGATTTCATTAGGAATTATATTCCAGAGGGAAGTTCTAACAGGTAATTTTCTGATCAAGACAAACACCACTCTATCTAGAAAACAAGGCTGTCTGTCATATGATAATAGTTTGGAGTGAATGCTTAAACTCCAAGAGTTCCAATGGGGTGTAGCACACTCATTAAATGAACTGAGGGAAACTAATCGCAGAGATGGGGTCATTAGCTAAAAGTTCTGAGAATTAGACGACAGTTTCCCTAAGTTATTGAGGAAACTAAGTCTCAYTYAACAGAGAGAAAAAAAATAAAAAAAATCCTGAACTCCTTTGTGAATGTTAGCCTGAGGCAAAATTGGTTTAAACTATCTCTTTTATTCAGGCTGTGAAAGGTTTTGAAATGGACTTATATTACTCTGGAGACAGATGGCAACTATCCATTTGTAAGGTGTCCTAATATGATACTTTTTAAGCCCAATTCTCACAAATGTTTCACTATGGATGAAACATAGAAGATTATTTCAGACCAAGAGAAATAAAGACAGTTTTCTAGCAGGGTTGATGGGCTTGGGGGTTCAGAAGTGCACCTGAGAGGTGAAATAACTAGTTYAAAGTCTTCAATTTAGTGTTTTCTAAATACAAGAATATGTATTACAAAAAAGGTTAAATTGAAAAGATCTTGATGGATTTTGTTTTGGACAGTTTTCTTTAAAGAAAAGTTCTTATCAGAAAAAAATAAAAACCAAGCCTTTAGTGCATCTTTAAATACACACAGTAAATGTCATAGCTATTTAACTCTTTAAARTATGGGTGGAAATGGAAGTTTAATATCTTCATTTAAACCAATACAGTATTTTTTAAAYTTACTGAATATTGGGAATAATTACAGCTGTAATCTCTGGCAAACAAATAGTTGGCCAAAATGCAAAGTTTTAGCTCTTTTTCCTCCATTGAAATGACTTAGTTAGTGAAGTAACAGTACTGATTTTTCTAAGCCAAAGAAGATACTGCCAGTCTGTTAAGGTTTGCAATTGAGATTTTATTTGATACAAAGTTGATGAATTGGAGGCCCATTAGGATTTCTTTTGAATTGCCAAATCATTTGGTGCAGACCATTCCAGAGCCAGYAGATGATAGATACAGTTTTGTCATTATTAATCTGAGCTGTACTTG
Organism: Mixornis gularis; assembly: GCA_003546035.1. Taxonomy (NCBI): domain Eukaryota; kingdom Metazoa; phylum Chordata; class Aves; order Passeriformes; family Timaliidae; genus Mixornis; species Mixornis gularis. The sequence continues at coordinate 2,874,607 of QVAJ01000040.1, read as the reverse complement.
AAACAGTGACCTAGAGGTAAAGTGTCCATATTATATTTCAAATCTCCTCAATGAAACAGCTCCTTCAGGGTTTGTACTTAGCAAAAACAAGAGTTATACTGAGCAGAAAGCTATAGATTTTATTTTTCCTCTCTCTTGGGTAGATTTTTTGCCACCAGCTTTTATATTCATGTCTTATAGGCATTTAGGTTATAGAGCTTGGATTAGAAAGTCGTACTAAGAAAAAATAACAAGTTTCTGGGGATTATTTTTTTTAACTTCAAATTAAAGGGATTTCAGTGATAATAACAGATTTTGAGGCATAACACCAGAGCTAAAAATTCTTTATGTCCACAATTATGAAATAATTAGGAACAAAGTGGTATGCTAACATCTGAAATACTGCAAGGTTKGAGGCTTGTATAAGGCAAATCTCAATATATTTTCCTTCCATAGCAATTTACTCTAGAGGTCATTTTCTATTCCATTAACATATTTTTTGAACTCTAAAAGTGGGCAAAGCAGCCGTAAACAGCTGAAAACCAACTCTGTAATCAGATGGTTACCTTGTAGTTCAAACTATAGGATTTATGAATGGATTTTGGTGCATGAAGAGATGATGTGAAGGGTACCCATGTTGCCTGCTTTATTCATTTAGACTACATATAGAGGAATATTAAGAGAAACAAAGAAGGACATCCAAATAGCCTGATCTGCTTGAATTTTGAGGACCAGACACAATTACATCAGTGTGACCATCCAGCCTACATTACATTAATGCTTTGTATACCATAAAAACTTATGATGTAGACTAATTGACAGAATACTCTATTTCTCAACACCATATAGGGGCACCCACACTATGGACAGATTCCCTGAGATGCCCTGGCCTTATATGTTAATTCAAACTCYGTACAGATTTATTAATGAGGAATTAATCCAAACTCCATGTAAAACAGAAGTTCTTCAACAAAGGGCTAGGTTGCCATGTGAGAGAACAGAAGGTAAGTGTAAACTAACTCAGAGGTGTTGTATTTCTCTGGGGAATGGTTTTTTTGCCAGGACCCCTGAAGCCTATAACCATGTAGTTTGACCCTTCCTTCCTTTCTTGACCTAATTGGCTGAGCTCCAGCTATCTTTTCCTGAGCCCCAGGATAGATAAGGCCCTGTTATTCCTTGTTCGCTCTCTTTGCCCCCTGGAAACCTTTGAGAATAAACGCCTTGGACTAATCCCCGGGGGAAGAGCCTCTTTTGGGATCTTTTTTCTTGTCCCTGAGATATTCCTCCAAAGCCTCTCAAGGAACTGAGCTAGCCAAAGAGCCCCGAGAGGCTGCRAAGGGATATTTCACAGAGGTATTGTATACATTGGGGTGCTGAGAACTGAGAACGTGGATATTCCTATGCTGAGCAGTATGAAGCAGTGTACACTAGGCCTGGTTCTTTTAATATTTGTGTAACAAATATACCATGATTTTTGACATTCATTGTATTTTGTCTCTTTCTTTCATGTAGTTCTTTAAATATCCTGGTGGATATTTATTAATAACATCTATACATATATGTTTTAATAAATGATATTTACATCTTTTCTGAGGTTTGTGGTCTTTTTCACTACGTATGTCTGATTAAATAAGTGTCCTGAGGGCACTTTAAATCCTTTAAAATAAACTATATAAAAACATTTTTTTGAGACTGGAGATGAAAAAAATCTGAATATTTCAGCTATCTTAAAGGTGATCATTAAAGGAAGTTAACAGCAATTTTAAATTGGTATCTAGATGTTTTCATTTACATTACACAAATTTCATGGGAACTTATAAGTATTAATTTGTACTCTTAACTCTTCTGCACTTTCTCTTAGTCTAGGGTATTTATATTAATATTGTGAGAAGATATTRAAATGGGCAATTTAGTATTTTAGGTAAAAATCAGAACACAGAAATTAAAGATGCAATTGCCTAAATATAATTTTGGTAGTATTTGATAGATGTTTGAGATATTTACCTGGGGTAAACAGGCATGAGACAATTTCTATAGAAATTCACGSCTGCCTTTCTGCTCATAGAGAGACTGCTAGAGGACAGGTGACAATCCTAGATCATCTGTGAAATGGTCCTAAATTTAAGTGACTAAATAGACAACAAATAAACATTAGTAATTAACTGCATGTGATTCCACCCAACAAGGTTTAATCTTTCTTTTAAATCTAATATAAATATTCAGAAATTGAATCCTGTTTCTAGTTTAATTAAATAATTTGTTATGTTTGTGCGACATTTGCTGCAAAGCAAATACTCTGAATGTGGTATTTTTCCATATTTTTGTCATTAACCAGTTTGACTATTTCTAATTATGTTTTCCTTGCTGTTTGTGTATGTCTTTTTGCAAACAAACACAAAAAAACCCCATGTAGTTTTGCATTCAGCTCACAGAGGTATAATCTSTTCCCTTTGCTGGAGGAAATCCTTGGTGATGTGTTGCCAATATTTTAACAAGAGACTCTCAAAAATCATTCTCCCTTTAAACCTGTGTTAAATCTGTGCATCAGGAGTATGTGTACTCCAGARGGGAATGGCAATAGACTCATTTGTTTCCAATTTAATGTGAAAATGCATTCCCATAAACATAACCAAGAAAGATGGCATCTTATTTGGCTAACAGRCTGGTATGAAGCTCCTGGAAATGTCCAGGCTATGCTCCTTAGTAAAAAACATACTGATGAAAAACCTGTGTGCAGATAGATTTACTAGGACAGCACTGTGCTTTGAAACAGCACATGAGCAGGTGAGCAGCACTGTTATTCATTATCTCTTGAGGGGTAATACATAGTAAGGTGTTTGCTTTCCTCAATATGGTATCCTTTATTCAATAAAGTCCTAAACCCACACACACAAAAACCGCTTCTACAAAATTTTGTATGTTCTGAAAAAAGTTTCCTCCTTCTCAAACTGCATAATGAAACTCTTATAATACCATTTGTGTGTGTGTGCGTGTGCATTTGTCTTTCCCAGGGCAATTACAGGGGCTTAGGAAAACACTATTGTATGAGGATTACCCTTAAGAGTTTTCAGAGAATGAGACTAACAGTGCTATACTCCTAAGGATCTTCCCACAAATTAGTGATACAGGAAGAATGCAAATGCTCTGCATAGGTCTTCTGACAGTGGCTGAGAAACTCTTATGAGAGCCATAATATTTAGGCAGCCATAAATTTGAGGAAAGAAATTTGTTGTTCTATGCTGTTAGAACTGTTTCACACTACACAGATAAATGAGTTATTTATTGGATGAAAAAAGAGGGAAGCAACAAAAGCAACTGTGGCACATCCTGTTCTCATGTGCTCTATCRGCAGTGTTGTGTGATTTAAAATGATGGCACAGACTTAATTTTTCTCTAAGGCCATGGAGCATACGTCTCCTCAACAGCAATTTTAATCTAGTACTTTCATAAAATATTATATTAATTTTGCTTAATTTTGAATGGAAAAAGTATTTAATAAAACTATCCATACCCTAATCATGAATAGTCCCTAACAATTTGAATTAAAATATACTTACTGTTTCTGATCAATAGAAACAGTAGGCAAAGCTAGGACCCAGAGGTTATTCTACATCAGTTATTCTACATTCTGCATTTGGTGGGGACAGAGGAGGAGCTCCYTGCTAGGCCTGGCTAGTGTGGGGAGGAAGCAGTCATGAATTTTCAGGGGCTGTCCAAACACRTGTGAAGAGTCCAACTTTTTTTCTTATATGCTCTGTCATTACGACTTAGCTGTTGCTGTTCGCTGTCTTACTTATTAGCTGTTTTCAATACAGTGTTCTTGTCTCAACCCATCATCTTTACCTTTTGTGCCTCCAKTTCTCCTCTCTGTTCTGTCTCACAGGGAGAGGAAAGGAGAAGTGAGGAACTAGCATGTGGTTTACAGTAGTTAGAGTAGTGGAAACATTAAATTAGAAACTACCGTTCCTAAACAACAGTCTTTTTTGGCACCCAACGTCAGGCACAAAGTGTTGGAGTGACTACAGGTCTGCCCAGAGCTGGTTGGAAAGAAATTTCATCTAAACATTTGCTGTATTAGGTCATGAACCATGGGTCACAATGCTACTTGGTTTATTCATGTGTGTGTGGTACGTAACTCTGCATGTATTCCTGTATATGCAATATGTGCTACTCATGATGATATTTTTCAAAGCAGGGAGAGGGATCAAAGTTGCTTTGTTGTTGTACTGTGTGATATCAGCTTRTGACATAATGACATCAAGGCCAATGAGGGTCGTTTGGGATGTGTATTCAGTGCATTATCCTTACCTCAGGTTCTGTATCTAAAAGTCCATTAACAATCATAACCAGTCTGTGAGGGGAACCAGGAAGGATCATTTTGCCCGGCACCCAGGGGTTCCCTTTTCCTCCTTTAGACCTGCTAAAACAGCTTTTGAGGATTTTGAATTTCCCTGGATGTTAAGGAAATCATRTGCTAGTTGCTAAGTCTGGCAGGTCTCCTCAGTGTAGTCCACACCACATTTAGAGTTACAAAAGAGATATTTTAGGATGGTCTTTCAGAGATATGCCCCRAGGTTGGATAGCCAGAGGTGACTTGGAAGATGGAAGAAAATGGTCCACCTCTTGAAGGACTATCCTGTTCCAATGGTTTGAAAGTTCACTCCTGAACAACTCAGRACTCTGAAAACGTGGCAAAATATTTGAAAGAAAAATGCTCTTGCAATTCCAGATAGGCATGAAGTTATGCAATGATCTGAGCCTGAGCTACTATTTACCAGACACTTCTTGTCACTAGACATCATGTTCAGGAGGAATTGGAGGAAAGCAGACCCATAGTGACTGTGACCACTGAAACTGCAGCTGAACCAGAAGAACAATCATTCTACTAACAATTTCCCTTAGACAAAAGAAGAATTCAAGACCAAATCATTTCACTAAGTGAGGGATGAAGAGGAAGTAGGGCCCTACCTCATTATTATTTATTTGCTGTTTCCAGTAAATTGTTCTTAACCTATGACCTTTACCTATTGAGCCTCTAATTCTCCTCTTCATTCCACTGCAGTAGGAATGGAAGGGGGAGGGAGGAGTGAGAGAGCAGCTTCTAGTTTGAAATTGTTAAGTGGGAACACTAAATTGGGGAATACCATCCCTAAACCATGACACACAGTAACCTGATAGAACAGATCCGTGCATTCTGGGTATCCTTACAAGGTGATGTATCAGATAAATTTTGGCCTCCTAGAACTAAGCRAATATTTTGACACAGAAGTCAATGAATTCAGCATTTCATTGGTCTCCTGTCTTCTCTGAAATGCATAACATTAGCCATTCCAACTAYATATTACAAAACCACATCATTATTTAAGATCTGTCCTCTAACTTTCATTCCTTCCTGCCAACAGACTACTGTGTGCAGTGGTGCATACTCATTTTCACTTAATGATCAGGAAATTGATTAGGATGCAAAGAAGGACAACAAAGTTGATTAAAGGTTTCCCAACACTCACTTACAGAAAAAGAACTTTAAATATGTCTATCTTGGTTAAGATATAAAGGAAAGGTGATCTGATAATGTGAAGAAATATCTGATGCTGTCAGCATTTCAAATGAAAATATAACAGACTGTTACAGAAAGAATTGAAAGGAATGATATAAAAATATCCACATGAAAACAGTGTTCTGAACTTGTCAGAATAAAATTCAGGCAGTGGATCAGATCAACAACAGACTGAAGATGATGGAAACCCACAAATATTATGCCTCATTTCATCTTTTCATAATACTTTTCAAAGGAAGAACAAGATGGCATTGTTTAGAGTGTGGAGCTCAGAATGGTGAGTTCTAATTTGAGCTCGGTTACTGACTCATAGGAGAACATGAAGGGATTATTTCCTTCAAGGCAAGAATTCTGAAATATAACATGGTGATAATAAAAGCCAACTTACTTTTAGGAATGCAGGGAAGAGAAAGTAGATTTAAAATATAAAGTAAATTTATAAAAATGAAAATGGCGTGTGTATCAGGATTTTCTGACTGTTGCCTAAAGCAGTAATTTGATTTCTTAAAGGCATCACAGAATATAGATATTGCAGCAGAGCACTGAGGGTAAAAGAAAAGTTTTTGAGTTTTATTCTGAAGGAGATTAGTTTCAATGTCACTTAAAAAAAATAGAATGCATATAAGGAAGTTCTAAACACTGAGTTGGCTCAAAACCTATATATCTATATATACAAATACATGTGTACATAAGGTAAAACATGCAAAATCAARAGATTAGTCAAATTATTCATGAAGGCATCAAAGCTCTCTGAATATGACAGGCCTTTAAAACGGATATAGACTTTATCTAATAATTGCAGGTAATAAAATAAAGTTGTCATTGTTCCATTCACAAGAAAGAAAAGTTTTTTTAAAAACCTATATCTCTCAGATTATGTTTCAGATTATTTGTTATTGTGACTATTTTAAGAGTTTTAAAGGATTAATTACTGTTAACAAACTTAGCTTCTCTAATCTCTAAATAATTGTCTGCTTTAATTCAGATAACCATTTCAGAAGACAGGACAAGTTAATTTCTCTAGTGGTCACCAGGAGTCAGCTTCACTAGTTCTGGATGTGTGCATCCTTGTGATAGTGTCCTGTATGATCTTGCATCAATGAAACAGAAACAGCATATATTAAAAAAAAAAAAAAAAAAAAAAAAAAAAAAAAAAAAAAAAAAAAAAAAGGCAGTAATTAAACAGAAAAAAACCCACACAGATTTAAAAGAGGGAACATGGTTAGCAGTGGATAAATCTGACTCTTTAAGCAGACCGTCAGGTGTATTAGTGTGTACTTGCAGACCAGAAAGCAAATGGTATCCTCGGCTGCATCAAAGGCAGCATGGCCAGCAGGTTGAGGGAGCGGATTCCGCCCCTCTACTCTGCTCTGGTGAGACCTCACCTGGAGAGCTGTGTCCAGCTCTGGTGTCCTCAGGAAGGACATTGATCTGTTGGAGCAAGTCCAGAGGGGGACCATGAAGGTGATTAGAATGATAGAACASCTCATCAATAGGGAAAGGATGAGAGAATTGGGATTGTTCATCTTGGAGAAGGCTCTGGGGTGACCTTACTGTAGCCTTCAAGTACCTGAAGGGAACTTACAAGAAAAATGGAGAGAAACTTTTTCCATCTGTGTGTAGAAGCAGGTCAAGGAGGAATGGCTTTAAATGGAAAGAGAGTAGGTTTAAATTAGATATTAGGAAGAAATTTAYCTTGAGGGGTGTGAGGCATTGGAACATGTTCCCCAGAGAAGCTGTGGATGCTCCATCTGAGGAAGTGTTCAAGGCCGGGTTGGATGAGACTTTGAGCAGCCTGGTCTAGTGGAAGGTATTCCTGCTCATGGCATAGAGATTRGAACAAGATGAGCTTCAAGGTCCTTATAGATCAGGCCATTCTATGATTCTATTCACAAGTGTAGTGCAGGGGAACTCGTAGAGTCAGCAACTATTTTCTTCTTAGCTTCTTAATGAACTGAGAATTAACAATCTCAACAGATGTATTTCTATAAACAACACAGAGCCTACATTCATTTAAAGAAGTGCTTATTTACAAAATTATAAATGTTAACAATCATATATTTAAGCTGAAATGTGATGAAAAATATATTGACTCTCCTGATGTTAAAACCAGGAAAAAAATTGAAGCTATTTAAAATCAGAATTGTTATAAGGTTTATAGCAGTAGAGTTATRAATCCTTCATGAGGGGAAATGGATTTTTAAAAGAAGATTGCATAGGAATTTTTCAGAAGTATTTTTATGAACATCTTCTGAATACATTTTTTTAAACCTATCAGAAAATATATAATATCCCAATAGAATGAAAAAATAGTAAAATGAGCAGAAAAGTTAAGCTTTTTTTTTCATTTTAAGAGTGAATAATGGTCAGATAAAATTAATTATCAGTTGAGATTACTGAAAGATGAAACAACTACAATTTTCCTGTCTTATCTGTCTGCCATGCTCAATGTTTTCCTATTTTGTCTATTTTAAAACAGGCCTTGTTGCCCTCTTCACCCAGTGCAACTGAGAAGCAGATTTATTTAGAAATTATAAGGACTGGGAAATAATTTTCAGTTACCAATCAAGCGTATGTGTTAAAATGGCAAAACTTTCACAAAAGAAGGTAAGAAGAATCATTAGCTAGAGAAAAAAATAAGTTCATTTACGGGAAAGAAATGGCATTGTACATTCCATTGGACTAATTCTTACATGCCATCTATCTGTGTACTTTTGTCCACTTTGATAAACCTAGCRTGCATGGATGATTTTCTTCCTGAGCCCGTGGGATTAGAAGGTGTTGTTTATTCATTAAATAGGAATAAATGATTCAAACTCAGCAGCTGAGATAATGGTCCAAATTGGGGAATGTTAACCTCTATTAACCTCCATTTTACACTTCCTATACCTTGTCCAAATTGCTTTGATCTTTTTGGTAATATTTTATGACAGTCTTTTTGACGATAGGATTTTTGAAATTAGGAAAAGGATAATAATTTGTTTATTTTTTCTATTATCTTATATAATGAAGTATAGATTTTATTTTACMAGCTAGAACCAAGATACTTTTTCTAATTCTGTAAGTACATAATTAACATAAAATTGAGCTTTTGACAAGTAATTATGAATTAACCATAAAAAACCCCCAAAATTTAAACTGTTTTTAATAATTGCCTAAGTGATGAGGTATCACAGAATTTATGAGGCAAAAGTAAAACAGAAGCTTTTTTTATCCTACAATTCAGACTTCAAAAATCATATCTTATGATTTTATGTAATTTTATGTAATTTTATGTAATTTTATGTAATTTTAGCCAGATGGCTTTCCATCAATGAGATTCAATAGTGAAATGTTGCATACAACTTCACACTCATGCTAGAAAAGTATTTGCATTTTTAGCAGAATGTTTTCATATTTCATTCAATATCTGAAATTGGAAGGGACCCAAGAAGATCATCAAATCTAGCTCCTAGGTCTGCACAGGACAGCTGCAAAAATCCCATCATGAGCTTGAGAGCATTGTCCAAACACTTCTTGAACTCTGGTAGGTTGGTGCTGTGACCACTTTCCTAGGGAGGGTGGTGAGTTGACCTTGGCTGGACAACAAGTACCCACCAAGGCACTCTACCACTCTCCTTCCCAGATGGACAAGAGAGAGAAAATAAGATTGAAACCAACTCATAGGTTTAGATAAGGCGTTTTGTAAAGGAAGAAGAAAAAATTGCCTACATGCCCAGGTTTTGACACCAAAAAGTCTGTAGGGGATTTACCCTGCCTGGATTCCAGGCACCCACCAAATCCTTGCTATCACTGCACTCCACAGCTGGGCAGGGAAGAGAAAATATAATGAAGGCTTCATGAGCTGAAATAAGGACTGGGAGACGTCACTCACCAAATGCCATCATGGACAAAACACACTTGAATTAGAGAAATTAATTGAACTTATTACTAACAAAATCAGAGCATGCTAATGAGAAGTAAAATAAGATTTTAAAAACCTTCCTGCCACCCCTCCCATCTTCCCAGGTCTACTTCCTGTGACTCAGTGGTGCAGGGAGACAAGAAATGGGGGYTACGGTCAGTTCATCACAGGTCACTCCTGCCTTTGCTCAAGTACAAGAGTCCATCTCCACCTCTAACGTGGGGTCTGTCCCATAAACTTCTCCAATGTGAGTCCATCCCACTGGCAACAGTTCTCCACAAACTGCTGAATGTGGGTCACTTGCATGGGGTGCAGTCCCTCAAGGACAGGCTGCTCCAGGRCAAGTCCCCTACAGGGCTGCAAGTCCTACCAAGAATGCTGCTTCATTGTGGGCTTGTCTCTCCACCGCTCTGCAGGTCTCTTCCAGGAGTCTACTCCAGCACTGGTCTCCCATGGGTTCACAGCCTTCTCTCAGGCATCCACATACCTCCTCTTGGGTCCCCTCCATGGGCTGCAGGTGGATCTCTGAATCCCTGTGATTCTCTGTGGGCTGCAGGGGCACAGATGCCTCATCATGGTCTGCACCAGGGACTACAGGGGAATCTCAGCGCCAGTGCTTGGAGTGCCTCGTCCCCCTCCTTCTCCACTGACCTTGGTGTCTGCAGAGCTGTTCCTCTCACACATTCTTCTCTGTCTGCAATTAAATRTGTGCAGTAACTTTTTTCTTCTTCTTCTTAAATATGTTATCACAGAGGCATTACCACCCTCTCTGGTTGGCTTGCTCTTGGCCAGCAGCATGTCTGTCTTGGAGCCATCCAGCATTGGCTCTTCTGGACATGGAGGAAGCTTCTAGCAGCTTCTCACAGAAGCCACCCCTCTAACAAAGCCTAGTCATGCAAGCCCATCACATGGAGCCTGTTTCAGACCAACCATTGTGTAAAGAACCTTTTCCTAAATAGGAACCTAAATATATCCTGACACAACCTAATGGCAGTCTCTCAGGTCCTATCACTGGTCACAGAGAGAAGAGATCAGTGTCTGGTCCTCCTCTTCTCCCAAGACAGTTGTAAYTGCAATGAGGTTTCCTCTCAGCCTCCTCTTCTCCAGGCTGAACAGACCAAGACTCCTCAGCTGCTCCTCAATGGCTTCCCCTCAAGGCCCTTCACTATCTTTTTTGCCCTCCTTTGGACACTTTCTCTTAGTTTAATACTACCCAAAAACTGCCCCCAGTACTCGAGGTGAGGCTGCCCCAGCTCAGAGCAGGGCAGGACAATTCCCTCCCTTGCCTGGCTGGTGATGCTGTGCCTGATGTACTCCAGGACAGGGTTGGCCCTCCTGGCTGTCAGGGCACTGCTGACTCATGTTCAGCTTGCCATCAGCCAGGACCCCCTTGGTTCCTTTCTGCATCATTGCTTTCCAGCATCTCAATTCCCAGTCTGTACATACACCCAGGGTTGCCCCAGACCAGGTATGGAATCTGGCACTTGTTTTTGTTAAACTTCATATGGTTTGTGATTGCCCAGCTCTCTAATCCAGCTCTCTGCTTGCCCCTAGTATGATGTGTTTATCCAGCTGAACACTGGGCATTTAATCCAAAAGGATACTGTGAGGGACAGTATAAAAAACTTTACTGAAATCCTAAAAGATTACATCAACTTGTTTCCCTTGGTCAGTTAGGTTCAGTTACCTTGTCAAAAAAGAAATTATGTTTGACAAGCAGGATTTTCATCATGAATTCATGCTGACTGTGACCAATGACTGAATTGTTCTTCAGGTGTTTTYCAATACCTCTGTGAATAATTTTCTCCTKAATTTTAACAATCACTGAATTGAGACTGACAGGCCCGTAGTTTCCAGGGTCATCCTTCCCCTTCTTGAAAATTTGAATGACATTAGACAGCTTCCAGTCAACTGGGACCTTTTCAGGTTCCCACAATGGTTCAAAAATCATAGACAGACATCTTGCAATGACATTATCCAGCTCTTTTAGTCTTCTTGAATCTTACCAGCCCCCACAGACTTATAGGGTTCCAGTTGGAGCAGCAGCACCTGTACAAGTTCAAGGTCAAATGAGAATTGGTCATTCTTGCAGTCATGGTCCTCCAACTCAGAGCATTGTGACCCTCCTTTACCCATTGTTTATGTTGAAGACAGAGGAAAAAACCCATGAAATCTTGTCTTGTCTCTGTCCCTGTTGGTGAGGTGACCATCTGCATTCTATAATGGGATGATGTCATTTTTGCACTGCTTTTTGCTATTAATATACTTTAAAAGACTCTTTTTTATTTCCTCCCACAGTATTGTCTAGCTTCAACAGCTGAGCTTTGGCCACATGAATTTTCTCRCTACAGAGGCATGTCCCATGTCACCTGACCTTGCTTCTGCTGGACTAACACCTTCTTTTCTTGCCTTATTTCCAAAAGGAGATAGATCCTTGCTCAGTCAAGCTGACTTTCTTCCATGTCTGCTTGACTTTCAACATTTTGGAATTGCCTGCTCCTGTGTTCTTAGAAGGTGGTGCTTAAGAAGTGATCAGCTCTAGTGGACCCAAACACCTTCTAAAGAGGACCTCAGGCAGTAGTTCCCCAGCAGCCTSAAGTCTGCTCTCCTCATGCCAAGGGTTGAAGTGTTGCTTTTTCTTTTTGTCCTGTCAGCAGAGATTTTAAACTCAGCTGCTTCTTGGTCACTGTGGCCAAGATGGCCATYAATGACTGTTTCTTTCATGCAACTTTCTCTCTGCGAGGCTTCAGAGCTGCTGCCGGCTTGCTTGTTTGCCGAATCCGCATTCAAGGGTACTGCTTGGTACCTTTCCGATCATGTGGGTCTGAGCCTCAGGCAGAAATGTGGCTTTGGCGTGGAATAAGAAAGGAGGACTGCCATGTGGGTTCCAACTAGGTTTTATTTCACCCAGAAAGCCTACATGGAAGTGAGATTTTTCTTCTGGGTTTCAGTTTAAGTACAGGGAGTGTCGACAGAGCAGGGGACAATCTAGAACCAATCCCAGTGGGAGGGGGAGTTACTCAGGACAAAAAGGGCAATTGGCAATACAATTCTATACATAAAAGAAGGAGGGGAACTGAGAACTTGCCGAATCGCCCCACAGCCCCACCAGAATGCTCCAGGCTTCAGGGCAGGATGGCAGGGTGGTTGACAGAACCCACAACCCAGGAAAGACCAAAGGGGTTTGAACATGGAGATACAGGAACAAACCATTATAAAATGAGGAACAACAACATGCAGAACTTTAGTGAAACTAAAATGCACCACAACACTCCTCTGTTAAAAAACACAACAATAAAGTCATCTTTCCTAGTTGGCTGCCTTAGTACCTGTACCATGAAGTTATCATCCATGTATTTCACAAGTATTTCAGACCTGTTTATGACAGCTGTGTGGTGTTCCCAGTTAACATCTAGCAAATTGAMGCTCCCCATAAGGATAAAGTCATTTGATTAGGAGGTGTCCTTCAGTTCCTCAAAGAATAATTCATTCTACCTGGCTAGGTAGTCCTTGCCTGACTTCCACAGTGACATTTCATTATTTGTTTGCACCTTAATCCTTACCCAGGGGCGCTCAACTGTGTCATTGCCAGCTGTGAGTTTCATATATTCCAAATCATCCATTACATACAACACCACCCCTCTGCCTTGCCTGCCCTGCCTGTCTCTCCTGAAGAGCCTCCAACCACCYAGTGTGGCACTCCCAATACAGAACTCAACCCACCAGGTTTTGCTTGTGACAGTGATGTCACATCTCTGGGACTGGGCAAAAGGTTCAAGCTCCTCTTATTTTATCCTGTTTCACAGTTTCAAAATAAAGGTTTTTCAGTGTTCATCTGTTTTGTAGGTTAACATCATTCTAAGACCCACACCGGCACTCACTCCTTCCCCCCAGTAAGATGTGGGATAGAATTGGGAAAGCAGAAGTGAGAAAACCCACAGGTTGACATACAGATTATTTATTAAGTATAAGAAAACCAAAGTAAAACAGAAAAGAAAAGAATAAAACAACAAAAAATCCCAGTAAAACAAAGCAAATTAAAACAAGTCATGCAAAAGCAATTGTTCAGTAGTCAAACTGATGCCCAGCTGGTCCTCAAGTAATGATGATCCCTGGCTAACTCTGCCCTCCAGTTTCACTGGAAAGCATGACACATTGACCTTTTGATCAATTTTGATCATCTATCTCAGTTTTTTTGCCTCTGAGATTTGTCCTTTTCCACCCTACTCGCAGGAACCAGAGAGAGAAACAGACAAGATTGATGATTGGCCAACGTTGCKCAGAAATAACTAAATTGTTGGTGTGTTATCAACACTGTTCTGATTAAAAATGTAAAATGCAGCATCAAACAGGCTGCTCTGAAGAAATCAATTTCTTCCCTGCCAAAGCCAGTGTAACTTCACATGGGAATCACATGTGCCTTGGTGAGATATTAGTCTTAAGTCTTAGAAGATCAGGACCTAAAAACAAATCCACAGTTCACATCAAAATTAAGCCTAGACACTCTAGTGTTATCATTCCAGTTTCTTTCTCCTAGATGCCAATCATAACAGCTGCCCTGTTGGATAAAACTGCATGTGTCATTATATCATATTTCGGTTTCCAATAGAGGGGAGGAGAATGTTCTCTGTGGAAGACCAAAGTTATTCCTTCAGTATTTAAGATCTATCAAAATTTTCACTGGAARGCATTTTACTTTCCTTTCAAAGTTCAGCATCTGTCTAAACATGTGTGCTCTTGAAAACAAGTGAAGTCTCTATTACACTTCCTTCCTAGGGCAATTAATGAGCATAGAGGGAATATGCAAAGAGGGAAAATAAATTACAGAAATATTTGTGTAATCCTGACAGTACATTGTAAGTCAACATAATCATGCTGTTGGGACTGTGCCGAAGAGAGTCCCAAACTACTTTTTTGATGCACTTAGCATCTGTTTTTTAAAAAAATCTTGTCCCTCCAGTAAATATTATTTTCACATTCCCTAACCTGTGTCTTTGCCAAGTTGAGCTTTAACACATTTGTCTGTGTRGTTTTTCTAATGTGAAAGAAACAGTGTGTGTTCATTTATCCAGACTGTATTCAAAAAATTGTATTTGGTGTAAAGCCCCTATTCATTTGAGAAATAAAAATATTATCAAATAAACAAACAAAAACCATAAAGTTGACTGTTGTCATGCATGGTATATGACATACCTTTTCAATAACTTCTGCATAGTTCCACGTCTATTCATTTTTATTTAATATAATTTAATGTTTGATTTCATATTTCTTTTCAGTGAGCATTTTATCAATATTTTGCCTGGGCCAATATTTGTCACCTTACAGCTTTTTTCCTAAAATTTTCTTCATGCCATTCCCTTGGGTCCTCYCACTGGTCACCAAAGATAAGAGATCAGCGTCTGCCCCTTCACTTCCCCTTGTGAGAAATTTGTGGACTGCAATGAGGCCTCCCCACTTGAAGTCTCCTCTTCTTCAGGCTGAACAGATCAAATCACTTCAGCAACTCCTCATTTGGCTTCCCCTCTAGGCTCTTCACTGTCTTTGTAGCCCTAGTCCTGATCAGATCTGTCTCAACTGTTCTGAGAAGAACTAATGAATTTTAGGTCTGATAACAAATATTCTTAATAAATCTGTGTGGTAGRTTGATCCCAGATAACATCCAAGCACTCTCACAGGCACTGGCTCATGTCTCTCTGTCCCAGTGGGTCAGAGGGAAAAAAAAAGAGCAAGACTGAGAAAACTTATGGATTTAAATAAAGATAGGGATATGACCTGCCAAGAACTATTTTGGACAAAACAGACTTGACTGTGAAAATTTAATTTCATTTATCAGTAATTAGCAGAAATATTTAATTACTGACTTACGTATTGGCAGACTGACACCCTGCCCCTGAACAACATGGACAGCATAGGCAGGCTGCTGTCCAAGGGCAATTTGTGAAACTCTCAAATCACACTACCACTGGTGAGCCRAGGGTCAGCAATGACATTTGCCCACATTCAAAAGTGATTTGCACGATTGACTATTGTTGTCAGATGACCTGGACACCAAGTACAGCAAACCACTGCATCAGTTATAGTCTTGTGTTTATTATCAGCAATTGGGTGAATTTCCATATTGGGTGCATTGCTGCTCATCTGTTGTACTGTCTCAATAAAGCTTTATTAATAAATTGTTGTCAGGCTACGTGACTGTTCCGACYAGGGAAACAGACATGATAATCAATAAAATACCTCTTCGAACTCTTTYCCAGGCTCAATTAATTTCATTCAAAATTTCTCTCCTTCTTGCATTCCACCCACCCCCCGTCTCTGTTTTTTATTTCGGGTTTTTTTTGTATTTCACTATTTCATTTTAGACACTTCTTGTTCTGCCTTGTTATCAGCATAGGTTACAATCAGTCTYTTCAGTGAGACAACAAATAATGCAGGAGGCCACAGTCACATGGGGTTTCTCTCTGTTGCTCGTTGTTTCTACACTTTTCATGCTCTGGAGGCACAGTCCCTTCAGATGGGTAGTTACTCTGCCATGGAGTGCCTCCTCTTTTTTATTCTCTCATTTCCTCTGCTGTTCCCTCATTCATCCTCCACTTTTTCCATTTTTTCCCCTTTCTTAAATATGTTTTCACAAAGATACAAMTGTCTTTGTTGATGTGTTCAGATGTGTTCTCTGGTGGGTCCAGTGGAGCTGGTTGGGACTGGTTGTGACCAGCACAGGGCGGACCCTTGTCTCTTCTCACTGAGGTCAAGCCTGTAAACCACTCCTACCAAAACTTGCTATTTACATCCAATACAATCTTTCAAGTTACAGGAGGAGACTAATTGAAAACAGGATGAAAAATAAAACTGGACAACTACAGAGTCTRACCTCAACAGGAGACCACAATCAGCAGAACAAATTATGAAGGAAGAAAGATTTAAATAAATTGAGGTGAATGGARAGTGGATAAATCAATTCAAGGGATTAGCAAAGACAGATTGTGTCAGACTGATAAAATATTTTCTTTAACAAAATGACTCTTTTGTTAAAGACAAGAGAATTGTGGTAGATCTAATCTATCTTGACTTCTTTACAACACTTGTTTGGGAACCCCATGGGAAATTTTCACTGAAGATGGTGGTTAGTAGATGAATTGAAAGCTGAATAAAGAATTATCATGTGATAAAGAGATAACTAGTGGAGCACTCAATGGATTCATTTTGATAATCTTTAGTGCCTTGTTTAATGACAGTGATATAGTTGATGCTAATGGATTTTTATGATGACAGAAAGTCTTGAAATGTATAAAGCAGTAGAAACACCTGAAGGTCTCCTGGGAAGAATAAGACAACCTTGAAAAAAGAAACAATAAAAATGATAACATGAAGTGTAATCCACCTGGGGAATTAAAACCCCRTCTCTGCTAATAGGTAAAGATCTACCAGCTGGATGACAAAGTGAATAAAGGATTTTCTCACATTTATTGATAACTGTGTGATTGCAAGTCCCCGACATGAGATGAAAAAAACATTATATTGAGTGCTATCAGGCAAAATATTTGGGGTAAAACCAATACAAAATCATCTCAGGAAGTCTCTATACTCTTCTGTTGATGTAGATAGAATACACAGAAGCATTATTTCAAAGGCAAAGAAAACAACTGAAGAATGTATAAAAGAATAAATATGATATAGAGAAGAAATTTGTATATACATATAATAGAAGGAATGTATTTATTATGAATTTTCTGCAATGACTCYGTAAATTAAACTCTCTGTAAGACAAAATGGTTATGCTACATCTTTATTTAGTAGCAATGATCTCACAGAAATAAATAATTACATGTATGCATGCATCCATCTGCAGAAAGAGATTGCATTCAAGCAGGATGTTTGCACATCTAAGTTTTAGACATGTWACTGAAAATTCTCTAAGGTGACAGTGAAAGGCTAGTTTCCCCATTTCCCAGACTGCCACGGTCATAATGAGCAGATATGTTCCAGTTGGTTGGAAATAAAGAATAAGACCATTTTTCTGAAATTGAAATTAATTGCCCAGATAATATTTTGAGTATCTGAAATAGACAGTGATGAAGTCGATGATTTATGATATCCCATATATATCTTTAATTTAAGAAGCAAATTTTAAATTACAGATTAGATAGATCATTTTATGAAGTTTTGAAGGACTTAGACATCACCTTGATCTACTAAGTATCCTAATATTACAGGCCTACAAATATCAGATAATTATTCAAATATTTAAAGCTTAAAACAAAACTTAATTTCAGTCATCATTGTGAATCCTTTTAAAATTCCATAATGAGACAGAGAATGAAAGATGAGTTGTATTGAAAAAAAAAAAAAAAAAACCAACTGAAAGGTGAAGAAGCATTGGTAGGAGATGAGGGTGAAGTGGCTATAATTAAAAGTCCAACTCTCAGACCTTTCTTGCTGTAGAAGTTAAGTACTAATAAAATATTAATATATTCAAGTGAATTACTCAGTTGAAGTATCTATGAATTGCTCTAAAAAGCTGAGAAAAGATTGAAAACATATGTGAAAGAGTTGAGACTTAGAGACAAACAAAGACATAAAGGATGTCTGAACAGAAGGTGTGAAGAATAATGGTGTGCRAAATAAATTATGAAATGCAAAAAGAAAGTATTATCTCATTTGTTTCATCTATTTTTCTTTTAGTTAAACAGCTATAAAACAAATATAAATGAGTCCATGAAAGCTCTTTTGTCTCCAAATTAATAAATCAAATTATTGTAACATACTTAACTTGAATGAAATTAAATAAGATGACAATGAGTTTGTAATCGGTATCTCATATGAGAATCAACCCATTTATGATACACTATTTGAAGAGCTACTGTATACAGATGATAGTGAATGAAACAGGAATTTTATTGAAAATAATCTAATTAGTCAATAAGAATGCTCTACAATCAGTTAATCACACTGTAACTAAATAATTTTGTAGTGCTCCAGAAGGTAACTGTCCAATTATTAATTTGGTTTTTAATTGGTGAAAAAAAATCCCACTCATATATTTCTTGCTTTCCCTAGGGTTATCATAAATTATTTTGAATCAAGCAATTTGACTTAAAAATTTTAACTCAGCAAGTTTTTATATAGATCTGGAAATTACATCTTTTTTAAGGGATCCATTATTTTCCTCTTCTTTTCATACCTTCACCCTTAAAACTCTTATAAAAGACACRAGAAGAAATGAGAATGAGAATTTGTAAGATTAAGAAGAATGAGAATTTGTATAGCAGGCTTTAATTTCTTTAAATCAACTAAATATAATTTTTGAAAAAAAGCTTATTCAAGTAGTATATGTATCACATAAACCAGAGGAAAMTTATCAGATAAATATGCAATATGTTACTACAAAAACACCTGTTCATAAATGAAAGGCTTACCTTTAAACTGCTGTTCTAAAAAGAAAGAGAACTAAATTAAAACTTCACTTTTAGTCTAGCTTTTCATGTCACTTTGAAGTGAAGCTATGGCAGGAAGTTTCATAAGTCAATACACTTGGACTGGTTTTATAGCTTTAATATATATATTCATAAATAAATAAATAAATATAATATTTTAATTGTGACGGATGTAACTGCTTTTGCAAGTTTAAAAAATGTCTAATGAAATTAAATTACTTAGCATATCTGGCTCAGCCTCCATCAAGTTTCCAGAAGATTCCTCTCTTTTGTGCACTTTATAGCATGTTATCCAGCCCCTTGCAGGTGTCTCAGACACCCTATGACACCTCAAATAAAAATAGTTCTTTATTGTTTAGACAGGTGAATACAATCCATGATGTGTTTCAAGGCTTTTGTCTTAGTCTCAGCCTGGTTCTGAGAGCAACCACAAATCAAGGTACAAAGCAAGACAATGCAACACTGAGTTTAAATGGATTATGACTGAATAGAGCAAGAATCAGGCTGGTTGTGCATACACTTTGTGTGAGCAGCAGCTCTGAAGGRTTCTGACTTATATAAGTGTGCATCACATGTGAATGCTGGTTGTGGAGTTTCAAGCTGTAGGACCCAGATATGTATTTTAGCAGCTTTTTTTTTWAAGCCTGGAATTGTCTTTCTCTTTCTCAAAAACTCTAACTGAGGAGTAGACATTTCAGAGGCCAATGTCCTGAGGTTAAAAAATCCCACAACTGTGAAATGTGAAATTAAAAATTCTGCTTACATGATAATTATTAATTCTGTCTGATTATTCTTTTGAGATCTATGCATATCACTGAGGTGAAAATATTGCAACTGGAACACATAGTAAGAATCTGTATTTGTTTTTTTTGTATGAAATTTCATGTTCTTTGTTGAAATATATTTTATGAATTCCAGAAGGTATGGATTTTTCTTTTTAAATCTTTCATCTTGTTTGGAGATGATAACTAAGTTAAATAATCTGACTTAAACTTTCTAATACTTGTTTTATCAGTGTGACTGTTTGATATGCAGCCAATTATATTAGATGGACTCTATCCTGGTTGCAAAATTCCTCTTTTTAATCTGAATTTTGTATTTTGTAACTCCTCTATATTCAAGGGATGTCTGTCCATGGATGAAAGTCTTTAATGCCGAGTTTCCATTGCTTTTTGTTGTGATTCTTTTCTATTTAGGAATCCATCCTTTCATTTGGATCTTTCAAAACAGCTTGATTAATGTCACCTTTATAAAATGATGGGCCTGTATTAATGTGTTAGAAAGGGAAGAACCAATTATGAAAATATGTTCCCTAAATAGGACCGTGAATGGAAATAMCAAATCATATACCATGACAAGCAGAGATATGAAACAATAGTAAACAAGAATTAATTCCAATAATTAAAAAAAAAAAAAAGAAAGTAACTCTAGAGTGTAACACTAATGGCTATCTATTTATACTTAAAATAGTTATGCAAACAGAATTTTGAATAGAATAATGAATTATTTGCCAGATTAATGCTAATTTTGTTCCAAGAGAAAAAGACACTGAGCAGARTGCCAACTAGCAGTTGGTCTGTGCTTAAAGAACACAGCCTGCCTTTGACAGATAGCTATTCTAAGGTATATTTTGTCCAAGTATCCTTTAGATTGCAGAAAGCAGGTTTTATTTCATGTGGAATATTATATTTATTAATATTATAGGTTAAAAAAAAGGATTTTTTTTCCTTAAGYGTTTTATAATTTTAAAATCCTCTATCCTATAATACTATAGAAATATGGAATCATCAAATATCATCAAGAAAAATATGCTTGCATTTTGAATATTTTCCCCTATGCTCTATGCCCTTGGACAAAAAACAATAAAGCAAAATTGTCATAGAAACACTTYGTTAAGAGGATGTCATGTACAGAGCACTATTGGGAAATGTCTGATCAACACAAGTAGATGGCAAGGTTATCCTTGAATTTCCAATGCAGGTAACAAAAAAAAGTTAAAAAAAGCTTTTGATTAGATGGGTGTATGGAGTGAAAAACGAATTTGACCTTTGATTAAATGATCTCACTTTTCTGGCACCATCACATATCTCTCAATTATATTCTACTTAAAAAAAAAAATAAAAAATTGGCCATTATTTCAACTGACATGAAAGGGCAAAATAGAAGATTTTCAGCTTTCACTAGCTCCTGCAGACAGTGAAATGGGAAAATGAGTGGCCCCTACAATTTACAGCCTCTTACTTATTACAGGCTGTGACTGCTGCAAGCGCATGGGGGATAATCAGCTTGTCAAGAGTCTGCCGCTGAGAATGCCAACATATGATCACTCCTATTGTTTCAGAAGACTTCTTAGGAAACTGTGGCACAGTACTTTCATTTAAAAACCTATGTTATTCAATTGCAAGAAGAGTTTATTTCAAGATATATTGTAAAATAGTCCTTAAAATGATTAATTCATTCTTTCCCATGAATACCACATAAAGAGACATGAAAGGAGATATTGTTATATTGAAATTCTGGATAAAAATCATTAGACTAGCAGCGATTTGTAGGAGATAAAAATCCATTCATTGGTGACTAGTCTTTCTCGCTCAGAGGGTGGTTTGTGCTCCATTTAAAAAATAATAAAATTTGAATGAATCAGAATTTGTATATGTTAAGTTGTTCAGAACTTGAGAATATATAGCATTTTACCAATTCTTAGAAACTCAAAATTGAACTTAGGGTCTCTAGTAGCAATAAAACTCTAACTGTCTTTTTTCATACAGTCAAGTGCTAAACAGTTGCCTCCAAAATAGAAACCTTGCCACTCAAAAGAAAAATAAAGACCAAAGGAGTTTTATCAAATGCAAAAGTCCACAAAGAGACAGACAAGAAGTTTTTTTACTGAAGTTCAAGAGCAAAAAAATTGTAAGGAAATAAAGAAAGGCAACTTTGGAAGTCACTGTAGCTGCACTTATTTGAACCTAGTGCAATATTGGAATTCAGTACATGTATAAAGTCAATTAAAATATTGTGGGCAAGTGAAAAAAAAGTGCTAAAGCTCAATTAAGTAGGAGCCATATAAAAGCTGTAGACACCTTCTGGAGCCATCTGGATTCACATAAGCAAAGCAGAGCATTGGGGGGTCAAAAGATACATGAAGGGAATTAGATTTCTGAACTAGGATGYTAATCTCTTTTAACTTCAGCTGCTATATCAAGATTAGAAAAGGGGATAAAGAGCCTTAATATGGACAAACATTGAGAAAACTGAAGGATGTAACCAAATATTAAACTGTGCACCATTAACATGCCTGACCTAGACCATTCAAATATAAATGCCAAGAGTAAGTGAATTATAAGCAAATAATCCAAGGAAAGGCCAGATGTTATATTTCTTGAAGAAAGCTATTAAACCAGAATATAAACTGGAAAGCAAATAGTTTGTGCAGGTATTATTTCTCAGCGATTAAATTAAAAAAAAAAAAGAAGAAAAAAAATGTTTAATTTGATATTGAAGAAGCTGAAATTTATTAATAGAAGAGATTATATTAGATACACAGATATTCTTTATAGTAATGAGGAAAAGAAATAACTCTGTATGTCTAGTCCCCTTATTTTAGGTGGGGATTTTTTTAGATTTATTTTTATTTGATATTACAGATGCTGCAGATGGGAAAAATCATACATGGAAGAGATACCAACAAAAAATGACATTCCTGACACAGAGGTGTATCTAGAAATATATATATGGGGGTGTATTTAGAAATATATATTTAGAGAGAGAATTGGGTTGAAAAGGATACCATAGTTTCATAGACTTAAACTCCAAGGCAAAAATAAATTAAGCTTAAGAATACCTGAAGTCCTTGTGATCTGTCAAAGTTATTATCTTTCTTTTCTAGTCTTAGAAATGTTTGCATCAAGTTTTGTTAAATCTTGATTTTCTTAACTTTTGAATTATTTTAGATTCAAGTTGAGTTTCAGAATATCTAAATACGTATCCAAAAGAAGATGTTGCAGTGCAGAGAAACAAGGAAATAAGCAGAGTCAGGAGACTTGAGAAGGTTCAGACAGACCAAGTTTACTAGGCTGAGATTCAGTCTGGCATAGAAAGGCAATCAAAGATAGAAATTAAATAACATCATTATCGTGGAATTAAATACTGGAAGCAGAAAAGTTATTTGAAGTAAAAGCAATACACATTCAGCTGAGCATTACACCTCAATGCACAGATATACAGCTTTCAGACACAGCTACCTTTCTTGCAACATCCTGTAYGTGGTTACAGCCATCTGTGGGGATGCCTACAAAGCATTAAAGGCAAGTTTTGTATAATATTTGGAATTGTATGGCTCTGCAAGCAATACAGATCAGTTCCCTATCCTTCACTTTGGAATCTAGGCAGCAGCTGAATGGCTCATTTTCTACTACGGTAAGGATTTCCAGCTCTTGAACTTAAGCTCGAGTGGATATGTGCTATCAGTGTCCAGGACAGAGTCTCCTCTGAGGTTGCGGGACTGTTAAGTAGGCTTGAGAATCTTTCAGGTAATCCTGGAGGCAATGTTTCCATATGACAGGGCACTGCTAAAACTGATCTTCCATAGCAAAATACAAACAGGTGCTGTTTCTCAAAATTTCAGTGGTTTCTAATTTGCACTTCACCCAAGACTTTCTTAAAATCAATCCACAAAACTATCTTAAAATGTATCTGATTTATTCTGTTTAACCTGAGCTGTTTTGAATTCAGGAACAAAAGACCACAGAAAGCATAAGAAAGTAGAACCTCTTCCCACCAGTCAATTAGAGCTCTTAGTAACRACCATTAGCTACTCTGATTTCAGCTTCTAGGACAGTTTTGAATTAAACAATTCTTGAATAAGGAACTGTGATCAGATGTGAACCCAGGTTCACAATATGGTTGTGTTGGCGTGATGGTAGGCATTTAGTCCAAGGTTGGTCTTGGTGATCTTGGAGTTCTTTTCCAGCCTTAATGACTCTATGACTGTATGAAGGGACTAGACTTTGTTCAATGCAGGTGCTTTACAAGCTCACTGTTGCTTTAGCCCTGCCTTTGGTGCACAGGAACTCAATTCTCATAGTGCTATCATTCTCACACACATAGTTTCCTTGTTGTGGTTGAAAAGACCTTTCTGCACATTTCTCTGTTGCAGAAAGAACAGAACTGAGACTTCTAAATATTTAATAGAGTAAAACTAATAATCTCCTAGAATATRCATTACGGAGGAAAAGAACACAAACCCACAACCCCAAATAAAGTAACAAAAAAAATTTCAGAAAATAAAAAATTCCATGAATTAGAAAAATACTCTCCATGACTGAAAATACTGCAGACCAATTACATAATAAGTCTCATATAGCCACATTRACATGGGAATAGTTTATAGCAGGGGATACTCAAGTACTTATACATACACTGAAAACCACTGTGATAGTTTAATATTGAGTACAAAGGACTGGCTTTTTATTATGTTTGTATAGGCTGATCTAACCTCTCAATTGAGATTTGAATGTATTTTTATGATTTTTACAAAAATAATAGAGGCAGTTTTTTCCTTGAAGAATACATATTAATTAAAAGGTTTCATATATAAAATGAATATCTATATAATATACTGCTCTCTTTTCTGCTAGTAAATAAACATGAGCAGTCTAGAAGACATGAGAAAACTTAACAAAATATCAGACTTAATTTTAATCTTACTAAATATACAGTATTTCTGCAAAGTTCTGAATAGGAAATTGGCAYTACCACAGTTACTTAGATGTTTCTCAATAACTATGGGCACTTTTGGGATAGTAGCATGGTGACCCTAATGTTACACAGAAATTACATTAAGTTYAAATATAAATTTGATATAGTTGTTTTTTTACTTAGAAGAATACACAGGTTTCATTCATAAGAATGATTCAGATAAGAAATTTAATAAAAAAGACAAAATATTTTCTTCTATTATTCCCAACACCCATCTGTCCTGGGTTGTAGTATAAAATATGCAAAAGT
>QVAJ01000040.1:2829745-2841581 GCA_003546035.1 Mixornis gularis | reverse complement strand
CCATCTCTGTCTTCTTTTCTCTTCTCTGTTTTGCTCACAAACACTTATGAAAGCCATGACTCATAATTGGCTTGTTTCTAAGCTAAGAACTAATTGATGAATCACACTGCAACACAAGAGAGAAAATAAATATTACAAAAATTCGTATATCTGTATTATAGATAGTTTGGTATTTTGATGAGTACTTGGTTGTTGTGAAAGCCTTGAAATAGTGTRTCTGCTCTTGGATCAGTTTAGGCACTTTACATAACAAATATGCAATGTCAACCTACTCTGTATAAATAGAACTACTGCAAAATACCACTTCTGTATGTATAACCTCATGAATAAAGTTTGTATTTTTTTAGCTCCTCTCCTCCTCTTTCAAGATGAATTAAATTTGGAATATGCTTCACTTGTAATATACTATCAACAAATAAAACTTGCCAGCACAGTACATTGGAGACAATCTTATTTTTTCTCAGCCCACATTGCCATTTTTTTTTACATCAATAGAAATTTTCCTGCAATGGGTTTTTGTAACCTTATGTTGAAATAAGGAAAAAAAGTTAGTGATAGACTATGAAATTTCAATTCTTTTCCCTTTAAAATTTCTTGGTTTACTGACTATATCTTTAGAATATCCTCAACATTATTTTAATGATCTAATTCATTTGCCATGATGATAMAGTCCAGCACATTTATAGACTCTACTTCTACAATGAATTAATAAGTTTGTTAGGTATTCAAGTATGATCTATGTTTACCAAGTGCTGTGTATTTTTTTGTATTATTTAAAARAGGCTGATAATGTATATCATTCCATGGCCATGAGTTAGAGGACATATCTTTTCTCTGGTTTGTCTTTTTTCTGACTTAAAACCTCATGTMATGAAAGTTGCACAGTGCTTATCAAATTATACTTTTTATAATCAAATTACTATGACCTTCATATGCATGAAATAAGTGATGAACTCAGGAAGTGTTTCACTACAGCTAGAATCTGAATATAATAGTATTGACTGTCTGAGGTCATTACTGACAATGCTTAGTCAAAGTTTTCATATCTACTCTTTTAGAAACTGAGGGTCTTTTTTTTTAAGATTTTAATAATCCTCCTTCACTGTTGTGRTTTAAACCTGGCCAGCCATGTAGCCCCACACAATCACTCACCCATTCACACCAGAGGAACTAGGGAGAGAGGATGGGAAGGGTAAAAGCCAGAAAATTCATGGGTTGAGATAAAGACAGTTTAATAGGGAAAGCAAAAGCTGGGCACACAAAGAAAGTAAAACATGGAATTAATTCAGTGCTTCCCATGGGCAGGCAGGTGTTCAGCCATCTCCAGGAGAGCAGGCCCTCATCACACGTACCAATGACTGGGAAGACAAATAATATAATTCCAAATGTGCCCTGCCTTCCTTCCTCCTTCTTCCCTCTCTTCATGTACTGAGTATGGTGTTATATCATCTGGAATATCTCTTTGGTCAATTTGGGTCACCTGTCCTGGCTGTGTCTCCTTCCAACCTCTCACACACCCTGAACTTCCTTGACAGCCTGGCACTACAAAAAGCAGAAAAAGTTTTGGCTCAGAAATGACAAAAACATCTCTGTATTATCATCATGTTCAGCACAAATCCAAAATGCAGCCCCAAATCAGCCACTGTGAAGAAAGTTAACTCTACCCCAGCCAAAAGCAGTACCCACATTTGGTTGAATATTCAGTGTTGTACGCTTACAAAGTTTTAAAATCCCGGGTCTGGGAACTCACAACTGTGTAATGCTCAAGAGTGATTCTGTACTACATCAAAGCCAACCCATTTCTTTGGGCAGCAGTCTGCAAAAGAAAGTGGAGTACGGAGTGAGAATGGGGGCAGAGTGGAAAGGAATGTGACTCCTCAGAATGCCTACTTTGAAAATCAGCATGTCAGAAAGCTTCCATGTGCAGGTGRGAAGAAACTGATAAAACCCAGGGCTTTTTATTTGTATTCACCCACAAAAACTAAGGAAAGAGGAAACACTTCCTTCTTCCTAGGAATATTCAGATTAAAAATAAAATAACCCTCATCCCCTTTTTAGAATAAAACAGAACACAGTGAAAGGATAGAGATTCTACCATCAGTAGAGTGACTGAAGCAGTAGGCTGTCAAGTCATGTTTCATTTTGCTTGATTTTCTCTAGATCAATTCCTGTCAGAAAGCTCAAATTACTAGACAATTATGTTAGAAGTGATAGAGAGGTGGGTCGTCACAGGAACACCATCTTCTTTCATTTTGTTTTGACAAATGCTCTCAGTGTGAGGTGTTCTTTTAGGATGTCTAGCAAATTGAATCTTTCAAAAGATATAGAAATAGGGACCCTCAACATGAAATTCAAATTGCTTACCATCTTACATGTAGGCTTTAGACGTCTCAAACTAGTCAATGCAAATAAATAAGGGTTTCCAATGCATGATTTGAGGAGATAACTAGTTTAAATGTYAACATGTACTTGGAGAAGTCAAAAACTGGGTGAGATGATCCTGTTTCTCTCATCAGCTGTGGCTGTTTACATGATTAACTTCTGTGTTTCTGGATGTGATTACCTGTAGACTACAGGCTTGTGTTTATATAGGCTTTGTTGGGACATTAATTCTTAGACTGCTCTTCTGAATATAGACATTAAGTTCTGCTTTAGTAGGCCATGTGATTTTCCATTTTTTTTCCAATAGCTTCCTTGATTCATCTTCTGGAAATAGGTATGAAAAAAGTTATTTTTTCCCCCTAAAAAAAAAAATATACTAAAAATATGATCACATCCTTCTATCATAGCTCCAACAACCTTGCAAGCAGAGAATGTAGCAATGATTGAATAAAGACTGGGAATAGTGCACTACAAAAATATATTGTTTTCTGAAATGTCTGAGGATTYCATTCCATTTTAAATAAAATAGACATATATTCATTGGGATATTTCTTCTCTCCAGCTGGGATCTCACTCTGGATCTATGTATATTTAATTACTGCAAGCAAAATGGAAATCCTTGGGRGAAATGTCTGTCTCAGATTAGTCAAAAGTCATGGGACTGATACATSTTCCTGAAATTTAGAAATTGTATACTATAGTTACCTCAGAAGAGCTGGGATTTTTTACTTAATTCTCCAAATTTTCATGGCATTGCTCCAATCATTTGTAAATTAGAAGCAYCACTTTCATTCACTAGTTTTGTGTTCTCAAATAGCTTATTAAACATGATTTATCAGTATGATMTACTAATGCCTCACAGGTATGCTAAACAGCAGAATGCTTATTTTGCAGATAATGTCTGCTTATTTTTGTGACTAAGTTACTGAAATTTTTGATTTTGTTACTACTTGTTTACTTCTGGAGATGGACAGATTACACTTCAGGAATTTTGTTAATTTTTATTAGGGGAATAAGAGCAATGATAATTGCAACTTAGTTGCTATTGACTCCTTCCACGCTCCAAGTTAGACAATACATGAAAAGGTTTTGGGGTTTTGTTTGTTTGGGGTTTTGATTTTATTTTTTAATTTTAATATATTTTAAGGATATTTTTCTCTCTCTTTGTGCTTTTAATTTTTAGTGGATTGGTCATTACAGCAAATTTTAATGAATAATGAAAGTAAATTCTTGGTAAAATGCAAATTATTTCTCACCTACAAAAGTTTACATTGAGGTTTTAGTTTAATTTAGGAGACAATCAACTAATACTTTATGGTATTTGTATAATCTATGAGCACTTTTTTTTGGATGTTGATTCCAATCAATTACCAAAATCATTGGATACTTATATTTGTTACTAGCAAACTCATAGATCGGTTTCCCATTTGCAGATTATTCTGCTAATAGTGAGACTGAATCACCATGTAAATGGATTTCTGAAAACATATTCATGTCACCTAGGTAATTTTATTTAGACATTCTCCCAATCCACAGCAGAGGAATAATCTGAAATAGAGTCAATACAGAGATGATAAAGACTAGAATGCCTATYCTGAGTGACAAAACAGCCCAAAAAAATCTTTTTTTCATTTGTAAGTTTCTTGTCTTGTAATTGTCAAATTCTTTGGATAATGGAATCAATGAAAACCACATTATTCATAATATCACAAAATTGTTAAGATTGGAAAAGACTTCTATGATTATCAATTGCAACTGTTAACCCAGCACCACCGTGTTCAACAGTAAACTGTCCCCAAGTGCAGGCACCTTTGGAATGCCTTCCAGGACAGTGATATCATCATTTCCCAGAGCAGCCTGTTCCTATACCTAACTGCACTTTCAGTGAATTTTTTTCCCTAATATACAATTTAAACTTTTCCTGGTGCAAATTGAGACCATTTCCTCTGGTTCTGTTACTTGTTAACTGGGAGAACAGACCAACCACCACCTCACTAAGACCTCCTTTCTAGCAGCTGCAGAGAGAGATAAGGTGGTGTTGCCATGTTGTGCACATACACATACACACACACACGCATACACACACACACACACACACACGCATACACATACACACACATGCTCCTGTGAGCCTCCTTTCCTTCAGGCTAAACTGCCCCAGTTTCTCAGCTGCTCCTCATCTGACTTGTTCTCCAGACCTTTCACCAGCTCCCTTGCCTTTCTCTGCACACCCTCCAGAGCCTCAATGTCCTTCTTGTAGTGAGGGGCCCAGAGGTGAATTGCAGGATTTGGGTTGCAACCTCACCAGTGCTGATGATCACTGCCCTGGTCCTGCTGGACACTGTTGCTGCTGCAAACTATTACAAACACRGTGTGCTGGAACTCTTCTGCCAGGAATTGTTACTAGTTTATCAATGAAGGCAAAAAAATCCAGGTATTTTATTTCTATTTAAAAGTGCATCTGATGGAAACACTGGTTATGAATAAATTACAAGAGAATCTTTAACTCTTAATGTAGTGGGGATACAATCGTAGCCACAAGGTGAGCAAGCCCAAAAACTCTGAAGGTTATGGTCCATAAATTTGTGATAATCAACTTCTGAATTTACATAATAGGAAGATGGATTAAGTATATGGCAAAACACTTTGCAGTCTTTGCTACTAAAAATATAAATTTTCACTTCAGAGTTAATAAACTCATAATGTTTAAGTAGACATTTCCCTTATTTAATGGAGCTCCTGTTTGATAAATCATACTCTCATATAAGCAGAATCAAAATCTGGCATCACAACAAATATTTCTTCTAGAACATAGAGGTATATATCTTTATTTAATTAAGTATTTGAAGCTTACTTAGTACTTTTAAAATCTAATATTTAGCCCAGCAATATGGGTTAACTTTAGAAACAGTCTGGATAAGAAACTGAACTTACATTCTACAGAAAACTTAAATAACGTTTGACATAAATGGGAATATCCTTTAATTGGTCAAAGACAAAGATTGTATTTAGGTAGATATGTGTACATATGTTTACGTGCTCACTCTGTTTTTTATTCTTCGAATTTATATTTTAACTTGTGAAATATGAAACAGATGTTACTCCTTATATAAAAACTAGAATGCCAAAAGAAAGAGTGATGGTCAGAGGATAAGCAATATCACTCTGCACCCACAACACCTACACAGCCCGGGAACTTTCAGAGTAATAACAGATCCCTGGTTCTCCAGCTAAGATCTGTGCAAGAAAATTAATAAGAAAATGCCTTCATTTCATCATGATGGCATCTGGGAGTTTTAGAACCCTCTAGTCCATTAGTCAGTTTTGTTAATGACTGTGTTCATCCTTTTAATCATGTGAAACACATTGACTGAGCTTCATTTAGTTCAAAGTGCCTTTCAGAAGCCTGAATAGAAACTGAGTGTTGTGAAACTTTGCCCTTCTCACTGCAACATATATTTGCTAATGTATATTAGCAACATACAGCTAGCTTCATTTGTTATTTATGTGAAGATACAATATATCCCTAGTTTTTAAGAAAAAAACCCTACCCATTTGAATGAATTTAAAATGGAAATTTGAGTGCCTAATGTGTTACCAGATAAGCTGTTTCATTTGTATTTCCAACCCATCTTGATACTGATAATTGTGGAAATGTTATTGATACCTGCACTTCTTTATTTCCATTATTCTTGCACAAATATTGTATTTACTTTTTTTTTTTAACTTTATGAACACCTCTTTCTGCCTGAAGTTAAAGGATTTCTAATGTCAGATCTCAGCAACAATCTTGGAGGACTGTTTTTTGTTTTCAGAATGACTTTTTTACAATCAACTAAATGAGCAGATTTTGAAATTTTGCCAGCATGAAGAGTTACATTACAGGGAGATGGAAACCTTGTAAAAAACACCAAAGCATTTCTATTAAATGTACAATATTATGTTGTATACATATATATATATGTAAAAATATATTGTTTATGTTTTTATATAAATACCCTTTTTTTCATTATGATAACACATTGTGGTTTATTATGACTTTATTTCCTATATATGGAAACAAAATAAAGCAATAATACTTAGTGCAAGCAGAACTATGCCATCTAATTAAAAAAAAAAAAAAAAAAATCCTGTAGAGCAAAAGATCCTGTAAAGCCTTGTATCTGCATAACAGTAGAAATGTTTAGCTGTTTTCTTTCAGGACCTTCTTCATTGTCTGAGACTTTTGCATTTGTAAATGCCAATCTTTTAAGGGTTTAACAAAAATTCAATACTGTCTCAACTTAAACAAACACAACTTTCTTCTGCTATGTTTCTGGACACATTCATAAAATACACAAAATACATCTGACACATACCAATGTTACTAGACTCCCTCATTAAGAAGTAATCAATCAAATAGTTCCTTATTTCTTTGAAAAAAGAAGAAAAAACTTATCACCCTTTCTATGAAATGTTTAAAGAACTTACCCACAACCATAAGATGAGGAATAGATTCTTATTTTAGTTTGACAATGTCCAGAACCAACATCTCTAAAAAGTTCTCCACCTGACAAGTAAAGAAAGCCTTTTGGAGGCATAAGAAATCTCCCATCATCACATTTCTATGATGGGAAACCAGGAAAGAAATCAAGAGATTCTGGGAGAAAAACAAAGTTCTAAATGGCTGCACAATTTTTTGCATTTTTTTGATGTTCAATGTAAAAAAAAAAATATTTTTTTCCCCTCTCACATGCATGCTGTACTCTTAAGGTAATTCTAAATACATATATTTTCAACATACTAGAACCAGGACCTAGTTTGGTGAGTTCTGTTTAAAAAGACTCTCAGAAATCTTTTATAGCTATACAAGTTCTGATATCTTTTAAACAACAAGTTCTCAGTGTACAAATTAAAGATAATAAAACTTAAGTGAGTTCTTCATGTGTTCACTTGTGATATGTACAGAATTTCAGTCGTCTGAAACACGGAAGCACAAAGTCTATCTGCTCCTCTCCCTTCTGCTTGTTTAAATTCTTGAAAACTTATCCATGCCAATGACGGAGAGAATAATTTTTCTACGGAGAGAATAAGTAGTTTTGGATAAAAATACCCAAAAGTATTTTCTCATCAGGCAGAAGAAGACAATAATTATTTTAATGTGTTTTCAATAACAATGTTTAGCTTCATGTGATATCGCTCCTTAGGGGAAAAAATAGTTGGTTTACAATGTTTAACAAACAATGAGTTTGCTTTTTATTTAATAACTTCACAAACCTTTTAATAGACTCTTGTTTAGATACTGGAAGCATTCTAGGTATTTTGAACCTGAAAATGGAAAAAAATCCCATGCATTCCACCCTCCTGTGAATTTTCTTATTTAAAGATCCTCTTCAATGGTTAGCTACATAGAAATCACCTACTTTGTGTTCATTGGCTAATTAGTCCAATTCTAATTCAGTCCACATTTGGGTAAATTACTTCAGAGAGAGCTGGGTCAAGCTGTTGTGTTTTTCACAGTGTTTGATGTGATTGTTCTGGTGCATTCACAGATATAAACAAGTACTGAAAATATTTTACCCTCCTAGTAAATTTACACTAGTAGTTGTAATTTTATTCATAATTTATTTCTCATTATATATTTATATAATTATGCTTACATAATATTATTTCTCCTTTAAACCAGCTTGTCTCTGACTTGTGTGAGCATGTGAACATGCCAATGTCATGTTACTGACATACAATTTTCTGATTCTCTACTTATTTGTAAACTATTTATATGTTTTCTTTTCCACATTTTCTCTCTTGAATTCTTGGCCTGCCCAATATTACCATCTCAAAAATGTGTCTAAAATTTTGGTATGGCCTCAGCTTTCTCACAAATCACCAACAATTTCCTAAACACAACTGAGCCAAATTCACAGTGGTGCCTCACACAAACATTCCAGTTTGTGAAACTATTTATCTTAGATCCAAATAGTTTTGGATACCTCCTACTATGCATGCAGATGTCCACAGCATGACAGAACTTCCAAGACACAGAGATTGAACAGTCCCACAATATTACAATTGGATTGCACATGCATATGAATAATTCTCTTCTGTTACCTCCCAGATAGTTTAGAAATCAGAATAGATAGATCATTGTTCAGTAACGAGCAGTGTCCCCTGGGGTTGGCAGTGGGGCCAGTACTAAGGTTCAGCATATTTGTTGACAACATGAAAACTGTTCACCCTCAAGTGCACCTTCAGCAAGTTCACTGATTACACCAAGCTGTGAGGTGAAGTTGTGGAATCACAGTATGGAGGGGAGATATGCCATCCAGAGGAACCTGGGCACACGCTTGAGAGGTAGGCTGATTCAAACCTCATGAAGTTCATTAATGTGAAATGCAAGGGCCTTGTTAAGGAGATTTGCCTCTGTGACCATCCAGGAGCCATTCTGGCAGTCATTCTGGTGCCACTCAATCTGAGACTGAAGCCACTCTATGGCTACACACCCCACACTCATGATCAAATATGCATCAAATATATATATTTCTTAAATACTTCATTTATAAATCTTATTCATACATTATTTGTGTAATAAACTGCTGAAGTCTTGTTTTATAAAATATTTTGTAATAAAGTTAAATAATGAAATCCACCTATTATATATATAAGTACTTTTTCTCAAGGTCTTTTATGTGTTTGTCTGTTTACTGTAAAGTAAACTTCTGAAATAATAAAGGTGTTAAGAACCAATTAGTGCTATTATCATTCATTATTATTATTAGGACACAAAGAAGCAATTATTTCACATAATGAACTTATGAAGCTGAAAATACTATAGATAGTCTTCAGAAAAAGCCCGTATGACACTTCACATATTGTCTTATTATTATCATTTTATAATCTCTATAATTTGTGAGCGGAATTTAGAAGAAATGTTACTTTTTCTAAGGAGATGGCAATCATCCTGTCATTCCACAAGTTTTATTTTCAAATTTTTAATTCTGACACACAAGTAATCATTCACAAAGATTTGAGGATTATTGTCTTTATTTTCTACAGTAGCAGTATTTTTTTGTTGTTTGTTTCTAGAGGAATATATTGTTAGACAGAATTATTTCTTGACACTGCTATGGTGTTTTATTAAGCAACAGATGATTTTGCAAGTTTATTATGTCTGTCCTTCATCCGTTATAACAGCAGGCACTCATGGATTTTACTCTAAGTTAAAAAATAAACAAACCTCAACAACAACAACAACAACAACAACAACAACAACAACAACAACAACAACAACAACAACAACAACAACAACGAAAAAATAACCCTGAGAGATTATGATGGTAGATTTATGAAGGAAGGGCAGGCTTCAAGTTGTGAGCAGTCTTTTGTTTCTTTTCTTTCTTTTTTTTTTTTTTTTTTAAAGGGTGTTGTGGCTTTATCTATTCATCTGGAAACAAAGGCTTTCTTTCCATAAGTAAAACAAACAGTCTCACTGACACTTGCTTTCAAATATTCTGTGAAATATTTAGTGGGAAACCATACTAAATACATAATGAATATTTATCAGGTGTAATGTATAGTTGATGAAGTGTCCCCTTGTTCAGTCTAGTGTCTTATACTCCAACAGCCCCAGCCAGCATTTTTCAAGAAAGTTTGTATCTTTATTATCTTATTTAATTGCCCATTGCACTACATCTGCCATTAAAATTCTCATATTTTTCTTTTTTGTTTGTGTACACAGGAGTCTTGTGTATTACTGTTTCACTTGTTGAATTCATTGCCAAACGTGACAGAGAATTTCTGTTTTCAAAACTCAAAATTTCTAGTTTTTAGATGTTCATTAATAAATAAATACTTGTGGTCATCTGAAGGGTGTGTCAAATAGATATTTGTGCAACAACATGGAAGCTTTTTTATTGTTATTTCTAATAAGAGCTCTCTAACTACCTGGAGGTTTTTGTTGATTATTTGTTTTTTTTACCTCCATAAATAAAAAGATATCAATAATCACTTAAAACTACACTCATCTTTAACACACAGAAAAAAAAACCCAAATCCCAACACATAATTTAAACTGTCAGTAGTCAAAAACTCTGCAAGACAGATGGTGCTAACATATAAGAAACAGGAGAAATAAGTTCTTGTCAATAATTTCAGTTGTGAAGAATTCAATTATCAAGTGTCAATTTGATTTTATTTATAGATAGGCACTAGATACATCAAGTTTCTACCTAGCTAAAATTATGATTTTCACATCTGCAATTTATATATAACTCTTTATCTTTTCAAATGCTTTATGACTGTTGAAAACAAACCATTGCGTTTTGTGACACAAATCTACCTACAAGAGTTAATGTCCCAAGAAGAATATGTGATTTTTGTCTGAATAAGTATTTTACTAGTTTAGTTGATCATATAGATTTCACCACATATATTTCCATGGCATGGAGATGAAAAGGTAATTTTATACTTTTTCTGATGTTATAGTTGTACATGCAGCTTTGCGTATGAAATTCTACTCTGAGGGCTAAACAAGAGGTGCACGATATGTTTAATGGGGCCTTTATTTAAGTTTTTTATAAACCTTATTTTTCTAACAAATATCAAATGGTAGTGATTCTATTGCCAGCATGCAAGTGAAGGCATAATCACGGAATGACAGAATGGTTTAGGTTGAAAGGAACCTTAAAGATCACCTAGTTCAAATCCCCTTTCTATGAGAAGAGATACGTTCCACTAGATCAGGCTAATCAGAAGCCCATCCAACCAGGTCTCGAACACTTCCAGGGATGGAGAGTCCACAAGTTCTCTGGGTAACCTGTTTCAGTCTCTCACCACTGTAAAGTAAAGAATTTCTTCCTAATATCTATTCTAAACTTCAAGCTGATACCTTTTTGTATCTTATTGTAGCTTTTACAATATGTCAACAAATACGGAACAACCAGTCACCCTGGCTCATGAAATATGTGTACTTCTGTGAGCAAGCGACTGGAAGCCAAAGAGGATACAGCAGGGCAACCCAGCCTGTGCTAGGCACCTCCATTTAGGAGACTGAACCTCCCCTTCAGTTTTTTTTCTTTTTGAAAAATATTTGCAACATATTTCTCAGTTTAGAAATTCACCTCTTGAGTTAGGATTACTATCTCATTAAGAGTTACAGCAGTTGTTCAGTAGCAGTTTCAGTTATTTTAGATTGTCATAGTTGCTTTATCATCTCACCGTTTATGTAAAACAAGCAAGTGGAGAAAAAATTGGCTCACCACTCAAGTAGAATTTGAATGGAATATTGAATGTGTCCATTTATTTTTGCTAATGTATTTCTTACAATTCCACACGCAGTGTAATGGTGTTACTTTGTAACTCAAAATGATTTTTGGAAACACAGAAGACAACAAGGCATAAACTTTTATTGGCTTAGCTGCAAATTTCTGCATCTTCTCTTGTGTGGACAGGTTTTTTTTTTGTTTTTTTTTTTTTTTTT